>JAVQKC010099923.1:0-21978 GCA_036025475.1 Philypnodon macrostomus | reverse complement strand
CGGACTTAATAAAAGTGCATCAAAACATTAATTTGTTAATTATTTAATTGTTATTAATCGTAGAAGTACCAAACTCAATCCAGTTCTGCATCTTCATGATATGTACCTGTGTGCAAAAGTTGAAAAAGATCCAGCAAAGACTTTTTGAGTTATTGCGTTCACAGCTTTGGCCCGTAATTGATTAATTACTTAATTATTTTTCAATCGATACAGTTCAGCGTCTTTAATAGTATTTACCTGTGTGCAAATTTTGAAACTGATCCGGCAATTTGTTTTTTAGTTATGGCGTTTACAGCTAGGATCTGCGGACGCGGACCATGTGATTCCATAATATCGTCGTTATGACTACAGAGGAGGAGAGGTGCCAAGACAACTTGATCTTACCCTTAACTTGTAGCCTTTTTCTCAAGTCCTTGTCTTTCTAAACTCACATTGCTCCTTTTCTGGCAGTATTTTTTTTCACTCTACCTCCTATTTACCCTCCCTCCTACCCTCTTGCCTATATTCACTAAATTTTTACCAACTGGGCTCTCAGGGTTACACAGTTAAAAAAACACCTGCTATGATACCTTGTCTGAAAATAACCAGGAAAGGCTAGGCTTAAATTGATCAGTAGTGCAGTAATGCTGTTATGCATATGTAACAGTATGTTTAACACCAAATGTTTTATTTTAAAACTTACTGTGTTTGAGATGGAAGTGTAAAGAATTAGCTAAAAGAAATACTGTACACAGTGCATACTCTACAATATATCTACAGGTTAGACTTTGTTCATAGAAGTTCTATTTGATATATTTGGTGCTAAAAGGCAAGGTTGTATTTAGTGTAATATATAATTCTCATAAATATGATTCTAGTATGAAATTTACGAGTCAAATAATTGTATGTGTGTAAATAGAAGCAACCACACAAATATGTTGTAAAGGTCATGTAACAGTGCATTCACATTTACACGTGTGTGTGTGTGTGCGTGCAATTGTGTTATTATACACTGTAGTGTGTATTAGAGATGTGGAGGAGCTAGAGGGTGTGTCTCCCATGATCAGCTCTGACTCTTCCACTGAAGCCCACAGGTCATCACCCCTGACCCTGCTCTGGGCTCTCTAACCCAATGCACATTTGTTTTTATTGTGTGGGAGTGTGGGAGCTGCAGGCAGCAGAGAGAGAGAGCGGGACGAGGGTCAGAAAGGTCAGATGGTGGCTTGGTGGGGTGTCAGTGTGCCTTTGCCGGGTAACAAGAAAAAGAGCCAATAAAGAGCAAACACTACAGAGAAACAGATCCCATCGGTGAGACATTAAGCTGGATTGATAATGTTTGAGGCCTTGGGTAGTAAGTTACAGCAAGAGAAAGATGGATCAGTGGTGATGGGTCAGCCTGCATAACAACAACTACTCATGGTGCTGTCCCAGTGGGGAGAACACGCACGGGGCCACAGCGTGCTTGACCAATGCTGCATGGATTAATATATGGTAAAGCGGACAAGACAGTGTAAAGCAGGATGTTGCTCGTAACATGGGCAGGGTCTGAGCTACTACAGCAGTGATACAAGGGTGCTAGATTTCGCCCCACTCAAATGGGATTTGTGCACACACAAAAAATCAACACATTTAACCAAAAAGCAAAATGAATGTCCATATGTAAAGCTGTGGTAAATGTCCATTCAGTCCATAAAATAAGCTTTGCCTAATCATGTAAATTTGAAATTATGCTGCAGTTCAAAGCCAGTAAAATTGTGATTTGTATGGTTTACAAACTCAAATTCAGTATGTCAAAAAACTGGACTAATACACAGGCTATATAAACCCAATTTCAATAAAACATGCTTTAGGCTATACATCTTTCACTATATGAACAGTTTTTTGGAAATTGTACTTTTACTCTAACCTGGAGACTACAGAAAATATTGTGGTGGGGCAGATGTGGTGTAAGGGGGACCCCCCCATAATCTTTCTGAATTCTGTGGGAAACACTGCAGACATTCAGATGGGTATCCACCCAATATAAAAAGGCCAGTGTCTTCATAGTGCACTCTTAGGAAAGGTTATTAGACATCAACCAGAACAGGTGCCTGTCTTGGCCAATAAAAAACAAGGCAAAGGAGCATAGGCCAAGAGCTGAGGAAGGCTAAATTAACAACTGACAGGCGTACGTTACAACCTGCCATCCAGGTGAATGCCGATAGGACAGCTGCCAACACTGACATTTAACTGGCATCAATTGCTAGCATCAGGCATACAGCACGTGCACTTGTGTTTATGTATATGACATGAGTCTAGCGCGCACGTGGACCAAGTCTGAATGTGAAGGTCAAATGGAATAACATCCACCCACAGCCGCTGTCGGTTCGTGACTTCCTGGTTATGATATGAATATGGAGGAGGTGGAGCAGAAGGCTCAGTGACACTTGGACAAGGTGATAGGAGTAGACAGGTGTGTTTGTGTGAATCTACACTTGTGTGTCAGCACTTTGTGCCAGGACAGCAGGTGGTCAGTCAAAGGACATCAGTGACCTTCTCCTTATCCCTCCCTCAACTCTCTTTGTCCATCTCACCCTCTGTCCCCGAGTCCCTATTCATCTCATCTGATGTGCACACAACAAGTGCTGGCCACATTTAGACGATGAATACAGACACAGGTGCAGGTGGTTTATTCATAAACCCATATGAGATACTGTTTTAAACACTGCTGATGCTGAATAATGCATGTCCTCAAAACAGTGAATGGTACAGCCTCTGAAAAGGATGTGTAAATAAGACTAAATAAACTGTAAATGTTGTGTGATGTGTTTTATATTCTTACCTTTGGTGGCTGATGGAAGCAGCAAGAGAAACAGCAACCATAATATAAAAAAACATTAGTGGCAAACACAGCTAAATATTTACAGATATTTAAAACAGAAGACAGATGCCTACTCTTTGTCTGTGAGGAGAAGGTCAAGGTGAGTTTGGCAAAAAGCTCGTTGTTTTCATATTGATCTTCTTTTGCTTTTGTCCAGAAACTGTTCTCTGAGAGGTCCTCTGGTCCAATCTGTGACAAAAAAGGACACACAATTAATCTACATTTTTCCAACAAATTATGTCTAACATGTGACGAACATGTATGAAGATAAACAGAGTACACGTATAGGTTTTAAGAGTAGGGCCATAAAAAGCACAAATAAAAGGGCACAAGAATAGTCATAATGTTATTTTTCACTATTACAAGTATACTCTGAGCTCTTTCTTTATATCAACTCATCCTACTGTTAGATACTGTCCTTTTCTGCTTTTGAGATGCAATTAACATTTCCACTACTTTGAGTGGCCTCATCAAGAGGAAAGAGAGAGGAGTAAGAAAGAATTGTAGTAAATGTACAGATATCTGGCTTTTATTCCTGACAAAGCCTTGGGAGTGGGGGGGTTGGGGGGACGGAAAAGACACGGCTGGGGAAAAGGAAATGTGATATGGGGATGAACTAAAGGAGAGAAAAAAAGGGAGCTCATAAAAATAAAAGATACCAAAAAAATTTAATTACAAAAGAATACTGTCCTTTCTGGCAGCAATTTAATTATCTTTCAGTGGCACAGTTAAAAGAAGGCAGCTTATTAAAAAGCAATTTCTGTGACATTCTCGTCAAACACTCTCACCAGATCACCAGTCCAAGAGAGAGCGTTAGAGAAAAGCTAAATGCTGATGAAGTCTGCTGAAGCCATTAAACAGTAGCTTTAGGCTAAGGAAAGACACAGGCCCGTTGTGATGTTTTAACCATCACAGATGAGAGGGAGGAGAGCATCATGAGAAACACGTATGCACAAGAGTCATTTTAGGTCAGGATCTCACCGCAGCACATTCAAAACACATTACCGGTAGTATAAGTACATAAATACACTGTAGAAAAGTCAGAATAACATTCTAATTATGCCAAATCTAATCACACGGCTTCTCGGGCTGGAAAATGAGTGAAGAACATGAGTCTTAAAGAGAAGCCTGAAGCCTGAGGTGAAACACATTTAGATCAGGTTAGCTTGTTAGTGTCTGCAAACAAAGAAAACTTACTGATCTGGGACCAACTTTTGGGATTTACTTTGGTAATTTACTTCCCTCCTAACTTCTTTATGGTTAGAAACAATTGCTTCAAAACAAACCTTGCTCCAGTTAGCTCTCTTGAGTTGAACCTCAGGCTTGTACTCCTTCTTTGCCTGGAGGCCATAAGGCAGTGGAGGAGGTGCAGCAGTAAAACCACCGAACATAGGAGGAGGAGGCATCCCTAGGCCCGGTGGTGGAGGTGGTATGCCTGGGCCCCCCGGTGGAGGCATGGGTGGTGGAGGTCCCATACCAGGCAGAGGTGGAGGAGGAGGAGGCAGACCAGGCATACCAGGTAGAGGTGGTGGAGGTGGTGGTCCAGGCATACCAGGCAGAGGTGGTGGAGGGGGTGGTCCAGGCATACCGGGTAGAGGTGGTGGAGGGGGAGGTCCAGGCATACCAGGTAAAGGTGGAGGTGGTGGAGGGGGAGGTGGACCAGGCATCCCAGGCAGGGGTGGAGGAGGTGGGGGTCCTGGCATACCAGGAAGTGGTGGAGGAGGAGGGGGTGGAGGTACTGCCATGCCTGCATGGCCTGGAGAAGGATGGGGTGGTGGGACAGCTCCAAAAGGTGGCAAACCAGGTGTTGGCACTGGGACTGTTACAGTGACAACTTTTGTTTTAGCCTCTTCCAGGTCTTTAGTCAGCTTCTCAATCTAGAAAAGAAAACACATTTACCATACATAGCATGTATAAGGATTATAACAATGGAAAATGTACAAAAGAAATATATACATGTTTGAGCAGAAGATAGTACAATATACAGATGGAATACTGACACAATAATTATGTTGTGTTTATTCATTTTATTATATTTTTTTGTGTATTTGTAGAACTTGTATTATTATTATTTAGTGTGGTTGTTGTAACCCAGACTCCCAATTGTGATTTTAAAATATAATTTCCAATCAAAGACATGCCAACCCAGAGATTAGATTTAACCAGAAAAACACTACTGGCAGAACAAAAGAGGAGAATGAAGTGACAGAAAGAGATTAAAGTATGGGTTGGATGAAGTTTGGAGGCTTTTAGGAGAGACTGAAGCACAAGGCACAAAGAAAAGCCTGGCAGGGGGTAATCAAGTTGAAATAGAATATGAAAAAAGAAACTAAAAAACATAAAAGACAAACTTCTTAGCAAAGAAAATTCTTTATAATTGAAATCCTGAATTCAGCCCATGATTGATCAGCGAGTCCAATCACATTGCCAGTAATAAGTAATTGCCAGAAAGAAAACAAACGCTGTGCTTTACACTTGTTAGGCACCTATAGGCAAAACTAACCAATCGTTGGTGTTTGAGCATATATAAACATGATGTTTGTGTCCATCTGTTCTTCTTTTTGGAGCCAAAGCATACTCTGACTTTAGCAACAGATAAAGGGCTGGGCATAACAACAAATTGAAAATAGAAACTGATGGATATCTACATCTTTACTGAACACAAATATAAACAAAGTAATCTTTGTATAAAAATCCTCTTGATGATTGCGGCTTCTCCATGTATATACAGTAGGTGTGTATGTGCCAACATGTGCAAGAATACAGTTCTGCTGGCATCAGCTGCTATAAATGCTTGCTTTGTAATGTAATTTCTAACAGACATAACATAATTATGCATAGCTACTGAATGTACAGATGACCGTGATGGGCACATGTACAAAAGCAGACTGTTCTGGGTGACTTGCTGTTTGCTGGTTTGGTATGACTCGGGACAGGTAACATTCAGAAGGTGTGGCAGCAAGGACAGAGACAGTGTCACCTTTGTTAAAAAATATGAATTAGGAGACCACACAATAAAACTTGGCTAGAAAACTATGCTAATTATAATACCACCGGTAATAGGTGAACATAGACATATAGAGCACACTATTGTGATGTGTGGGTACCTGCTGCTGAAAAGAGCTCAGCTGCTTTTGTAGTCCCTGGTTCTCTTTCTCTCGGTCCTGCTTAGCAGAGGCCAGCTGTTCTTTTTCTTGGCTCAAATCCTGCAGCTTCTGCTCATAGTCCCCCTCCAGCTTTTTCAGTTCCGCCTGCAACTCGTGCCGAGCAGTCAACTCTGTATCCAGCTAAGAGATATGGAATTTACAATATAGACGTAAGTACTTAGTGTCGATAAATGTTTCATTTTAACTGTGTAAAAATTGTTCCATTCAACACATTCACTTAAAATATCTAAATAGATCTTTGTTGTGTTATATTGTTTGTTTTAATAGTGTTATAGAGTAACTCTTGACCAGGCCTACTGACAGCAAAGTATATATTGACAAAACAGCCCTAAACTTCTGCCCCAAATGCGATGTCACCAACGGCCACCTTAATAGAGGGTTTTTGCTGTCAATCGTTTACATTTTTTTAAGATTTTAAGATTAATCACAACTATGGGCTGTGATTAATCATGATTCATTTTTAAATTTGCTTTATTGTGTTGTTTTTTTTTCATGTGGGGCCACTGTGGCCCCAGATGGATGTGTGAACAATAACTCAAATGAATTGACCCCTATGGAACACACTTACTTTGGCAGACAGCAATGAAACCTGGTACAGTGATTGGCCACATTGGGCCCAACATAAAATGTTATAATGACCCCACCCTACAACAAACAGGAAGTCGGCCACTTTGGATTGAAATTGGAAAGTCAGGTATATTTGACAGCTTTTAACATAGTTTGCCCGATTAAACTCAAACCTGAAACACCTAATTACAGCCCACCCCTGAACACATCTGACCAATCTGACCTGCCAGTTACCTCAATGGCGCCCCCTAAACTTTAGGAATATTAAACAAATTTGGCAAAAACATCAAATTCAAAAAAGTCAAATAGACCCTTCCAATATTTGTCATGATTTGGGGGCGGGGCCTCTTCATTGCTCGTTAACCCTTTTGTTTTGTTTTTCTTGTTGGCGCCATAGCAGTTGTGGCAAACATATGGGGCCGTTTCGCCGATCCACACCTTGCTGTCGGGTGCGACAGCGTGGGCCTAGTTAATTCTTACAAATGATGCATACTTTGTCTCACTAAAAGCTACTTTTAGCTCCCTTTGCAATTATCTTGCCAATAGGACACAAACATCACAATCAATCAGCAGCACACCACAATCAGGACATTTACCCCCATCAGGGAACCATTTTGTTCTGTTCTGTTATTTGTCTCATGAACGCTACTATTCCTATCCTTAGCCAAGCTGCTTTTTTTTTCATATTTGCCAGTGAATGTCAGCAGGACATTAGAGAGGCAAGAATTACCAAACTAATGTTTGTAAAAGAAATGTTTACAATATTTTGGCTGTATTCTGTGCTTCTTTGTGCAGATTACTACAAATGTAAATAGGCATATTAAACCTTCTTCTCCAGTTCAGTGGCTTTGGCTTCACTTGTTTCCACCTTGGTCTGGTCCACCATGTTATCTGTAAAAAAGAAAAAACACAGAAGAAAAGGGAAATCAACAAACGCTCTTGACCATGCATGAAGAGGTAACACAGCTAAGATGTCATACTTTGAGCCTTTACATTTTAAAAGGGGAATTCTGTCTCTCTCAATATAGATTCCATAATACCTTTATTAAAAAAAATCTACAATACATTTTGAATGTCTGTATCTAGTTTTAAATTACACTTGTAAATCAAGGATGAGTATAAAACACAAAACTAGTTGTATTTCTCTGAAAATCAATTAATAAGTTTGGGGGTCATCTATTATCAAACGTTCTGCTTGAGTGAGGGGCCCGATAAGAGGAAAACGAACTGACCGCCAGGGCACTTTCACAGCGTAATTGGAGTGTCTACAAGTGGTTTACTATCCACAGGCTCTTCTAGCTTGAGTAGTAAAAAAGCTAATTACCAACTAGATGAATGCTACAAAGTCACTAGATCAAAGACAATCCAAGAGGGCAATCACACAGAGCAAGCTAGAAAATACACTAAATGGTTTTAGGTACTATTTGTCTTAGATGTGTTTGAAATAAATACAAAAGAACAAATGTAGTCTAAAATATGTTCAGAAACTTGCACTTTTAGATGTCTAATAGGGAGTTACGTCTGTCTTGGTGATGTGGCTAAATGGGACAAACTTTGAATAGAAAGCTCTAAGGAAGACAGAATGTGGGGAAAACTGTGCTGACTTTTGGAGTTCAAAGAAAAACACTAAATAATGCATGCGGGGCAGAATTGGGCTGCTTTCCACTGATAATAACTCGGGCAGCCTTAAAGGAGGCCAGCCAGGCTATGTATGTCGAGACACATTTAGAAATAGTGCAATTGGAGACTCATGCAGTGTGCAACAGAGGCCCGTCATAATCAAGAACTTGTGAGGCATGCTCGGGAATACCATTTACACCACACATTTTGAAATGTGTTTGTTTATTGATTGTTTTATGAGAAATTAGGTCAAAATATTCGTGAAACATAAAGATTACAGATTACTCTTTTTAACATAAAAAGAGAATGAAGTCACCTATAACACATGACAAAGTTATTATTAACCTATCATACAAAGATAGACCATTTGAGTTACTTTATTAACCATTTCAACCATGGTTCCTCTAAACCAGTGGCACAGCTTTTAAGTTTTCTCTTTGGCTCCACCTTGTGGTGTCATATTGCAACCGTTTATTTGGATTTATACTATACTACTATACATAACATTATAAATTATGTTTGTTTAAACAGAGAAATAGAAAAAAAATACTTGGCATGTATCAGATTAACAGATTATTTTCTTTTGAAGGATGCACTATGATCTCACCTATTAACCCTTCAATATTGAGGCTTAGGTTACGGCACTTGAAGTCAGGGTCAGCTCCATTTCTGTGAAGAACAATCTGGGCTATGCACTCATCTATCAACTTGTAATACTGAGGCCTGAAAGAAAAGACACAAACAATACGTAAGGTAAATGTTGCATTTGTATGCAGTTCACAATTACTATTAGAACTTTACTTTTAGATAAAAACAGCATTAGTGATAGCATAAGCATCAAGCCTGGCACAGCGTGTGAGCTGAGGATGTGACTGGCAAAGAGCATGCACGTGCACGTGTCGAGAAAAAACGTGTCGTTGCGTTGCTGTCGTCTTTTGTCTGTAACTGAAATTGGATGTGTGTTTGAGCATGACAGCTTAGGCTACTTGTCACAAAGATTGATTGCATGAGACTGCCTTTGAAAATGGTGTACTAGTGTATGTCCAGAGCTCCTGTCTGATCAGGCAAGTTTTGCAGACAGTCAATTTTGGAGGTGTCTTATTCCCTGACCCCATTAGTCGCTGCCAGAGTCACAATACTTTATTTATTCTGTCTCTGCCTCTCCCTCCCCTTATTTCTCTTAGTCACTCTGCCTTTGTCTAACACTTATTTCAGGGCTTCACTACACTTCAGTTTTTTTCCCCCAAAGAAAGATTTTTTCCATGGAGCAAGAGAGACACCAAGTGACAAAAGGCAGGCAATGCAAAAAAAAAAAAAGATTTCATAAAACAACCATTTAAAATAATTCAGGAACTGAATAATATCAATATTTTATTCATTAATCAGCTTTAATGTAAGGGTTAAAGATATACTTGTACATAACGTATGATATGCCATTGTTTTCACAATAACTAGTGCTAAATATTTTGTTGTTTTTATTATACTTTAGGCAATTAAATCACCAATTAATGTTGCACAACTTTTTTTGCCAATGTTCAACTTTTAAATTGTCATTCAACCCGTCTCCCCTTCCATCTCCTCTGTTTTTCTAGCAAAGCCTCAAGGGCTTTGGGAGACAAGAAGAGACACATTAGCATATTTCTGCTGATAAGAGTTGATTGCACTCATTTCTATTAAAATGGAATTAGACTTTGCTGCCTGTATTAATTTCACAGCTTTGAAAATGCACTCAAGAAAACAAACAAATGCAAATCATACAGAGGTAAATTAACAGAGTAAACCAGAAGGACAAACCATGTGAATCTCCTGAATACAAATGCATTTTCAGTATATATTTCCATCACTGCACAACAACTGAGTAAAATGTTACATACCAAGTGGTATATCCATGTGGTTATTATGTATTAATTCATATCAATATGTGGAAATATATATGAATGAGTGATTGCTGACACCTCAGTCTGTGTAGTACCTGGCCAAATAATCGTTGCGGATAAGCAGTAGATGCTGCATCAAAGACAGGAAATGGGTTTCAGCCTTGGAGTCCTTCACTGTGTTGGTGAGAATCTCAAACACCTCGCTCACGTCATTAAAACCAAAGGTCAAGGTGTAATTTACAACATGCATTGAATTGGGAATATTGGTGATTCTGAAAACACTCCATAATAATGTATATTAATCACTTATGTTACTTTAAACTGCAAAACAAAGGATATTCCATCTCAGTGCGAATGTCATCCAGACGTGCTCTGAGGTCCTCAGAGTCATCCTCAGCCTGTTCATCAAATACTGAAAGTTGAACTCTCAACTCTTCATTTTCAAATGTCCGTACCTCCTGCAATGTCATTGACAATACACAAAAAGATTAAATATGATACAGAAAGCAGATAAAGTTGTAACCAGGGTTCATACACGTATGATTTACCATGGCTTTTCCAAGACTTTTTTCCAAGACCTTTTACTATCTTTCCATGACCTCAAATATGTTTTAATTTAAATTTAAAACCACTTTGACTTGACAGTTTTAAGAGTACAATGTATTAATTAGAATTTAACAAAAATAATCCTTCCAGTGCATTCACTATAAATGATAAATTAGATAAATCCTCTAAATAATGTTCATATTGTCATAAATCTTAAAAAAGAAAAATAGCAGCTGTTCATACACTTAATATGATAGCTCGGCTACAGAACACAGAGTTACTGTTATTTTAAAGTACTAAATAACACCGTTTAACAAATGACATGACTATCTCCAATAGTTTGATGTAGAGAAAATGTGTAGTTCAATTAAACAATAATTTACTCCAGTCTCACAGAGTCAGTGCCCACTCATAGTACCAATAACAATACCAACTTTTCCAAAACCTTTGACATGAATATCTGATTCCAAAACTTGTCCAGGGCCTGGAAATTTGATTTTAAAATTTCATAACTTTCCCAGGTTTTTCAAGACCGTACGAACCCTGTGTAACAATTCTGATATATACTAAATGTACCGTCAGCAGTTCTCTAAGTCCCAGTCTTAGCAATTCAGAGCGAATATGGATTCTGAAGTCCAACTCTTCTCCTCGACTAATCAAAGCATTGATGAGTTGCATACAGCCACCCTGGATTAAGAAAACGGTTATCAGAATATGACTGAAATTCAAAAAACATTATATAATAAAGTATTTCTTTAGCGCTTCTTCACATAAAGCTGCAACTAGAAAGATACAAGGAGGTAATGTGTGTGTACCTTAAGAGCAATGTTTTGAGTGTTCATTCCTGACAGAAGAGGCTGAAACCTCTCAATGTCCCTTTTCTCTGCCTCTTCTGTTATTGCCTCCAGAACACGCTCATGGCTGCAAAATATTAAAACATAAAGTCACATCACAAAACCATGATTTGAAATTCATATTCAAATACTTAGTACTCACAGATTCTCAGGATGTTCCAAAATGGAAATGGCAGATAGTAGCTTAACAGCATCAACCATCATATGAGGGACCCGAGGGTTGATGGCCCGAACAAGCAAAGGTATCCCTTCAACTGACTCAAGCATGGATTTTAAACCATACTAAAAAATACGTAACCAAAAGAGCAATATGTTATAAACAAAATACAAATAGTACAATAAAAGAAAGATACTCTTAGTTATGCACACTAAAAGAAGTGTTTGATGCCCTCTGGTGTAAAAATAGTTTAACTACAGTTCTACATGAATACTGGGGGTTCAGAGTTTTCTTTGCTATACATTTTAACGTTAACATTTGATTCACAGCCGTCTTCTAGTCTATTACATTACTTGCTTTCTCACTTTTAATGTAAAGTCGAAATACCAACAAAAGATGCATATGAATTTGAGCCACAATGTTTTCTATTTTAAGTAACAATAACATTCAACAATCAAGCATCCATAAAACTTACCTTATTATTCATGAAGGCCTTTAGACACCGGATTATCTCATGCTGGCACTTTACTCCCATCATTCTGGTTATGAGCACAAACATAATAAAGATATTAAAATCAGTGCTACAAGTGCATGTGTCATTTTATTTATTTGAGAGCTTACGGGTACTCGTCCTTCTCATCTTGTAGTCTGCGCAAAAGGCTCAGCAACAACGCCAGACCCTCAGCGCCAAAGTTTTGCACCCAACTGGGAGGCAATAGATATCACATACATAAATAAAACAAACATGGAGTTTTCTCACAGAGAAAGCTTTCTTTTCCTACAGAAAGTTTACATGCTTAGATTAATGCATTGCTTAATGTTAAACGGAGGAAATGTTTGTATTTGATTGATTGATTATTTGTATCTAATTTTCTTGTGATAATTAGTTGAGTTCTACCTTTGTGTTAAAAGTAATTATAACTATGCCATTCATTTTGAAGTATAAATGTATTTACTTAAGTTCAGAGAATTTCCTCTTTCCTCTTTATTCCATTAGATGGCACTAGGGGGCTAAAACCTACAGAGGACTGCCACTTCGAAACATACAAGACAGATATTTGAGAAAAGCTGAGCCTGATATAAGGAGTTATAAGGAGGCCAGGAGTGCCAACTAGCAACCAGCAAACTTGTTACAACATTGACATTCAAAGGGACACTCTTCACAAAATGCACAATCCAAATCAGTTAATATTGCCTGGAAGTTAGCTCAGGTACTAAGTCACGTGGAGAATTAAATGATGTTTGGTTTGCTGAGCATGTTGTTTTGACACCGAGGGATTTCTCATTTGGCCTGTTCTGGACATGCACTTAATCTTACCTGACAGGGTTGTTATTAAGGGAAACTCTGAGAGATTCCAGACAACTCAGCAGCTGTGAGTCTCGGTAGTCCGCTTTTAACTCCTGAATGTAAATCTGTGCCGATTTAGCACTTTCTTTCTGATTTTGCCCCTAAAAAAACAAGACAATAATTTCAATGCATTCGCTAGAAAATAAGATTTATATTAAAAAGTGGTAGATATGTACAGTTTGTTTTTTAGATACTTACAGCCTTGGATGTGTGGAGGTACTGCGACACCATTTCCCGTTTGATCACAATGTCCTTTTCTCTGAGAGGCTGCTGCTTCTCTCCATTAAGGTTCATATCGACCTTTTGAGTGACACAAAATAATAGTTTCGGGGCAAAAATGGAATATTCAAATTAAACGACTAATAGGACTAATTGTTTGAAATCACTTGAGTACCGATAGAGTATTTATCATTAGCATTGAGCCTTTTAAGTACTTAAGAGTACTTTACAGGGACAATTGGAAGTGGGATCGGTGTATCACTAATAATGAATAACACAACAATTTATAGAAAAGCAACTGCAGCTAATACAATCAATTGAATTGATTATGAACAAATTATTGCTCAGAAATAAAGTTCATAGGCGTCTTTAGAGTATTTGCCTTATTTATTACTTCTGCTGTGCTGTCTAACTCATTATATGCATATTGATGTTTTTACCAGCATCTGTTCGAAGAGCTCCAGTACGCATTCATCTGATAGGTCATGCAGCATGGCACTTTGGGCGTTGATCTCGTAGCTTGCGGCTGAAGAGTGGCGTTGCGCTGGTACTGGACCAGGCTTCTCTTTGTCCTTCTTCATCCTCATGCTGGTAAACCGCTCTAACTGTATGAGGACAGGAAACAACATTTTCAAAAAGTGGAGGCTGAGGCTAATGCTAGAAATTATACAAAGGTCCAATGTACACATATCAGGCATAACATAATGACCACCTGCCTAAAACAGTGTATTGTGTTTCTGGCACCTTCCTATCACACTGCTTGACAAATACTAAGCAGTGCAGAGCGGAAACACACCTCAAGAGCTGCAGCTTTGGAGACAGTATGATCAAGTTGTCCAGCCATCACAATAAGGCCTTTGTCAAACTTAATAATCCTTTTTTTCTTGTTTCTAACAACTTTGAGGATTTAATGTTCACTCACTGTCTAATACAATATATTCCACCCACAAGGTACCATAAAGAAGAGAATGTGTTATTATCTGTCGGTAGTCATAATGTTATGGCTGATGTAGTTTAGTTTTAGGTTAGCAAACTCAGTGAGTACAAGACAAAACAACACACGCAAAACACAAAAGTGAGGTTAAACAACACGCAAGTCATGGTTTACAAAACAAACGTACCTCATCAGGAATCAGCCGCTTGAGAGTCTGCGGAAAGTTTGAATAAAAAAGAAAAAGATGGGCGGGAAGTACAAATGATGATAGTCACAGGGAGAGAAGACAGAATATCAATTAATCTAAAATCAATTACAGAAATTTGAATATTGACTTTTTCTACAGGAATTCTTAAAAAGAAACTGCACCATTACTACATCAGTATTATTAATAATAATTAATCAAAATGCTTGGAGAAGAGATACAGTACTGTGCAAATCTTTTAGGCAAGTTTTAAATGTAGTAAGTATCAATGCTTTAAACATTCTTAATGTGTTGTGTTATATAAAAATGCAAAGTGAGCAAGAAAATATTATTCTTTGGTGTGAATATGAGATTGTTTGTTTTTCCCAGCAGCTTACCGTCTGTCTGGGGATCGTGAAGACAGAGGAACATGTGAGCAGCATACAATCTAAAAAAAAACCCAATGCTGCTCACATCTTTTTGTGACACAGCATTTTGTAGATCAACTAAACAAACATAGAGCACATTTTAAGCTATTTCAAACTGCAAGTATTCAAGCCTGGCTAAAATATTTGCACAGTACTATAGATGATGGTAGCTTCAGCATAGATCAGGATTTAAAAGTGACCATAAATGTAATCTAATGAACAGCATTAGCAACCCTTGGCCACAAGATGGCAGAATAGACCAAATAATATCTCAGAACAAGGTTCAGAATTTGTAAAAAAGAAAAAAAAAACATTGTAGAAAAAAGACAGACTACATTTTCCTTGTTTAAGAGAAAATGGGACAGAGGAAATAAATATCAATTGAAAAAACAGGTAAGGACTGTGAGTTCCTTGTTAATAGGGCAGGCTCAGAGCAGGTGAAAATACTTTAGATTTGAACTAAAGTAGCATTGATTTTCCTTCAGACCAACTGGAAACCTAGAACAGTACATGAAGGTTTAACATGAAGTAGTCAGCAAGATACAGGTCTAGTTGTCTCAGTTAAATACTTGACTTTTTTGGCTTGCCTATCCTTGTTTACGATAGCACAAGTCTGTTTTTCTTGTGTAGTTCAAGAGTCACCATGTTGCCATGGTTACATCCTTAGTACACAAATGCTGTGTAGAAGCAAACCACAGTTGAGGGGGCACACCTAGAGGCCATTTATAAAAAGCAGTTAGGAAATGACATAATTCATGACATTGTGCTTATGAGTTTCTTTTTCAGTGCGCAAAGGCAAAAAGGTCACTTATTGTGATAAGGATAATAAGCCTTGTTTTCCCATTTGTAAAACTATAAAACAAAAGTGAAATGTTAGTGTTGTGTTAGTGGTTGTTCACTATGCACTTTATTAGACTTTTACCAACCTCCATAATGTGTTCTCAGAGGAGAGTTAAGTGAAAGACCAAGTAGGACATGTTTTCTGGATGAATGCCCCAGTACTCAGTCCACTATTGTTAGGGACACACATCCCAGGGCCCCATCGCCACAATCTCCTAAAACAGTCGGTGCAACTTTGCATCTTTTTGAAAAAGTCTGAGTGAATAAATTAGGCATAATTAATATTTATATACTGAGGTTCACAGACAATTAGTGTCTGTCATAATTGACAAACTCCTACACAGCCGTCTCCTCCTGGTGAATATATTCTGTGAAATTACTTCATAATTAATGCAATGAATAGTTTATTAAACTATTAAACTTATTCAACAAAGTTATTCAAAGATAAGTCACTTGAACCCTCACAACCTCTTTGCTGAGATACGAGTAGAGATGGGACAATATAAAATAACATAGTTTTTCACAATAAAAACATTGACAATTAAGTCATCGTGGCCTTTTTTAATTATCGTGATAATCGTTCATCACAATAATGGACATCTATTTGCACCTCAATGTCCTTTAGACTTTACTGTGAACAGATTTTTAGATATTTAGTGTAAATTCAAGAGATATTAATTCGAGCCTACAATAAAATGTACTGCTGAGAACTTTAAACTAGCATTTTAAGAACTTTTTAATTAGTAATATTATCGTTAATAAAATATAATTGTGGAGGCAAAAAAATCTATTTCCTCCCATGCCTAAACATGAGCTACTTGACTTCACTACTAGGCACCCCCAACACTACATAACGTAAAAAAAAAGAAAAGCTTTAAGTGCTGAGCCTGCCAGTATATAGTGTACCTAACAATATGCTGATATGCATGCACCACTGACGGCTTCTAATGATGACTATGTCCTTCTTAATCAAGCGCCACAGACCGGGTTTGTTCCTGTGGTGATTTGGATGGCTCATCATCATATATAAAACCTGCACATGCACTACATAATAACAGCGCAGAGTAAAGTTAGAGGATGGAAATAGAGTAGTACGAATCAAAGAATTGTGGGTAAACTTCTGAATCTGAAACTACAGTATTTTAGAATGTACATATTTGTGGTGCAGGTGTGCTCAAAGTAGTGTTGTTTGATGCTAACTGAACCTTTCCTTCCTGAGCATTTCTAGTAGTTGAAATGACATAATCAAGTTCATACTAAATACTTTAAACAAAATAAACTGGAATGACAAAATACATTAGGGCTCCTGAATAACTGTTTAAGACATTTTTTTCTTCATCCCATTTTACTGTAGTTTAATAGAAACACATACTGTTTCAAATAAGTATCTCATTTCAATATACAGTTTAGTATTGAATAGTATTGCAATTTCCTTTTTTAACAAATCTAGCTCAGAGTTGGAAGTTTGGATACAAAATAGAGTTGAAAGAGTGGTCTTAAAATTGTCTGTATCTATTTATTGTCCTAGTAAAAATAAAAGGCGTCCCCTTAGCTGTAAAAGTGACAGGTATAGCTTCATGCTGTTTACTGACACTGCCAACATACACACAGCAGTCAGATTAGCTATAATCTGTCAAGAGGTGACAGGAGAGAGCCTGACAATGTAATCCCATCTAAGCCCCCCATATTTAACATGCACCAGACACACGTACAGTCGCAGTATTTATATGCAACAGTGATCCAGGTCTGACAGGTCGCACTGTACGGAGAGACAATTAGGGCTGCTGCAAACAAAAACAGCCTTAAACTCTTACTGCATGGGAGGTGTAGTACTACAATGAACTCTGCACAATGTCTTTAGAGCCTGACTGACTACACTTCATTGTTAAAATGGTAACACCCTTTCAAATAATAAGGCCCCAGGGTCAACAATAAAGTTGGGTATTTATGATATGTTTATACAACTGCAGATTATCACTATAAAAACACATTACAGAAAGAAACAAGACAAGAGAAAAATTACACTTTGGTGGTAATAACAACAATGGCATGTATATTGGATTTATTGATTATTTAAACTGCATTACTGTGAATGTAACACTCTCAAAATGCCCAAATGTTCAACCCAGTGATCAAGGTATGGATACTCAAAGAGACTAGATACACTGGTTAGTGAGACTGTATGATCCAGTTCATCATTTCCATGTTTACTTGAAGAACTCCCAAAAGATGAAAAACTCAGTGGGGTTTAAGTCATCAGAATCAATGTTTAGATCAAAAATGTATCACTCACTATGTCCAAAAGATGCACCCAGACTGTATAGTTTATTTGAGTAATGCAAGTGCCTCCAAGGCCATTAGGTCATTCAAATACACATATTTGCTATCCCACAGGTACTTTCTTCTACAATGGATGGAGGGAGCAGAGAAGAGAGATAAGGCAGGGCAGCTATAGGAGAAGAATAAGGAAGCATCCTGTTCGCTATTTTTGCACAACTTCCTGTAACAGTGGTGTGAATTTGAGAAATAATCTCACAGAGAACTAAACTGTAACTTTCTTGCTTCTAGTGTAGTGTGTCAATTAAGAAACAGATGTAGAGTTCAACACTGTAAAATGTATGAACAATGCACACCCTAAAGTTTAATAAATTTTAATTGAAGCTTTATTATTGGAAAAAGCTGTAAGGACAGTAAACATAGTAGCTGCTCCCCTGCACAAAAAATATACAGACTGGCTACTTTTTAGGTACTCCTGTTCAACGTTTCGTTAGGGCAAAAAATACATATCATTAGCCAAAGCTGAGCTGAGATGTCATCCCCGACAGCAAGGTGTATATTGGCGAAACGGCCCCATACGTCTGCTACAATTGTCACCAACCTTAATCAGACATTGTGTGGGTTTTAATATTTTTAACGAGCAATTAAGAGGCCTCGACCCCACACCATGACTTTTTTGATTTGTCTGGATGTTTGTGAAGAATGTTTTTGCCAAATTTTGTAAAATGACCTAAAACTTTCATTCAACATTCTTCAGCAAAGGCTTTTTGAGTTATTGCGTTCACAGTTTTGGCCTGTAATTAACTAATTACTTTATTAATATTCATTGAAGAAGTACCCAAATCGATACAATTCGCTGTCTTTATGGTATGTACCTTTGTGCAAATGATGAAACTGATCCGCGTTCACAGCTAGGATCTGGATAGGACCGACATGATTTCATAATATCTACATTTCGCCGATATACTAACATTGTAAACTGTGATACAAGCAAAACCTATTACTATAACTTAATATTTTGGGAACAAGGGACTTTGTGGCGTACACAATCATCATACATTGAAGAAAAATGTATGCACCTGTACCTATAACCACTCATATGTGGTTGTATGTTTTGTACCCATCTTGGTCTCTCATCGGACGCCAGCGAAAAAAGTATTTGCAGTTTTATTCCCGTTTAATTCTTTGAACTAAAAAATACAAATAGCTGTGAATAAGCTGTTAATTATATCGACAAAACAAGAGTTTAGACAGTATTATGGAATCACATTGGTCCGCAGCCGCAGATCCAAAGTGTGAACGCGTTAACTCAAAAAGGATTTGCCAGATCAGTTTAAAATGTTACACACAGCTACTATGTCTTTATGATATGTACCTGGATTGATTTTGGTGCTTCTACAATGAATATTAATTTAGTAATTAATTAATTACCTAAAGCTGTAAATGCAATAACTCAAAAAGAATGTAGGCTTAGAAATCACATAATGTCTGATTAAGGTATCAGTTGTGGCAGACATATGGGAGCGTTCCACATATATACACCTTGCTGTCGGGTATGACATGGTGGTGTGGGCATAGTTCTGAAATAAAACATCAGCACCCTCACATTATTCCTGATAGATTTCAGTGCTTGATAAATAAATGATGTATTGACCAATCAGAGTGCTCTTGTTCTGTGGAAGCATGTGATAGGTTGACAACAGGTGTCCCTGCGCTCTAAAGCTAAAACAGAGGGTCTCAGAGTTTAATCTTTTTTTCTGATGACTTATGCTATGTTGTACTATTAACTGAATAATTATTTTTGCTCAAATATATAGTAAAAATATCAGGTACTGCAGCCTTTAGTAAAATGACTAAAAAAATTCAAGTAAATGTAACGCATTAACATTTTAAGGCAAAAGTATGATAGATTTTTTAGAAATTTGGTAATTGTACACATTTTGTCCACCATCACTCTCACCCTCTTCACTCTGTGTCTCCCTCAGAATGACTCAGGAGGGCTGTCTATGCTGCAGCAGCTTGGTCTGGACCAGAACTCTGACTTCTCGGACTGCAGCGTCCAGCAGCGTCTGGACGAGAACCGCGAGAGGATCCGCCGAGAGATCCGAAAAGAGTTGAAGATCAAGGAGGGAGCGGAGAATCTGCGGCGGGCCACCACAGACAAGAGGAATGCCCAGCAGGTGGACTCCCAACTCCGCTCCTCCAAGCGCAGACTGGAGACACTCCAGGCTCAGCTGCAAGAGCTCAATGCACACATCATGGTCAAAGGACATGATGATCACAAAGGTATGTATTATGTGGATTGTGGGTGTATTTGTCTATAAAAAAGTTTGCTCCAAGAATCGCATACAGAAGTCTACCTTCACTGGACATTTTACACTGAAAAAAAAGCAATGTCTCAATTAGTTAAAGGAACACATTGTAAGAAATAAGATTCTGTTTCATTTGGTGAAATTCTTAATGAACAAAGTTAGCCAATAAAACGTTTCTGTTCATTCAATGCAGCTCCCCGCTTTTCTTGAAAGTTAAACTAACAACACTTCACATGGTGCCCATACACACAATGTGTGCATGTGCGTATTAATGGATGTTTTGTGTTGACAGCCATACATAGGCCCTTACCCAATGTATTTAGCCAGTTTAATTTATTAATTTATTGTATTTATTTGAGCGGTAGGACATGCTCAAATGCAGTAGGCAGAAGCAGGACGCTTATGAGTGCCCACTCCATTTTAATTTCACATTTTATTAAACTTGACAACTGACTTTCTGTTACATACAGTCAGTAGAGAAAACAACAAGAAGAAAATCCTTCCTAATGCCTTAAAGTTGGACAGAAAAACTGGAGTAAACTGTGAATCACATGTAGTCGTCTATTCCTGATCTATTTGTTTTAAATTTGAGATTCATTTTCTACCCTGTCCAGATGCCCCTCGGTCTCCAGGCTCGGTTAACCGCACCTCGGCCACAGAGCACCGAATCGCGGCTCTGGAGAGACAGCTGAACATCGAGCTGAAGGTCAAACAAGGAGCAGAGAACATGATCCCCATCTATGCCAACGGAGCTACCAAGGTGTTTATTAACGCAATATATCTGGTTAGGCACCTGCTGCACTTTCAACAAAACTATATAATACCCAATGATGGCGACTGTGGTGTTGACTGGTCAGTGGGCTGCTCATACTCACATTTACTAAACAATTTTTAACATTGCACCAACACAAGAGGCAAGTACACTGTAAACATGTATGTGTCACAAAGTTATTCTAACTTTAAAAAAATAATGCGTAGTACTTATATAGCAATTTTCAGGACACCCAAATACGCTTTACAATTTCCTTATTCATTCACTCCATACACTGGTAGTGGTAAGCTACTAATGTAACCCTGGGGCAGTCTGACAGAAGTGTTGCTGCCAGTTTGCGTCTATGGCCCCTCCGACCACCACCAAACACCAATCACACAATCACATTCATTCATAGGCAATGTGGCTTGCCCAGGGACACATCAACTGTATACACTTAGACGGGGATTCAAACCGGCGACCCTCTGTTTGCAGGACGAGCACCTACCCACTGCGCCACTGCCGCATTTATTATATAATTTGACACATGACTTTATACATTGAATGGTAAAGATGGGATAATACATCAGCAGGGAAATTCTGAAATGGATATTAGAGCATTCACATTGTTGCAGATATATATCATCTACAGTATCTACTATAGCAATTAGTGCATGTAATGTATACATAGAGGTGTACAAAGTGGACATGACAAGATTCCATTTGGCCCTCTTCATCAAAGATTAAAATAGTCCCATCTACAATTGCATGCCTGAATTTATGATTATATAGAGCAAGGGTGCCTAGACATTTTCCCTCAGGGGGCCAAAATAAAAATATAGTACTGGTCTATGGGCCAAATTAAAACATATTTAGCATCAGTGGCGGCTGGCCAATAATGGGCGATTGGGCGGCGCGGCGCCCTCCCTGCCATATCCCTCCCCATTTTTTTTTTTTTTTAATTAAAATAAAATTAAAATATTTACTAGTTTGTTAAAATGTGTTTTAACTGATCCGGGATTGTGCGCTATAAACAATATACAATTTTAAACAAAAAT
>JAVQKC010099915.1:0-12659 GCA_036025475.1 Philypnodon macrostomus | reverse complement strand
TTTTTTTTTTTTTTATGAAAAGAAAAAGGCCTTTCATTAGCATTCATCTATGTGGCTTTACATAATGCTGTTAGTGCAGTCCAGTCAGTGTATCCCATCAGAGTGTGTTTAAAGGGGTCCAGATTATACCAATTTCTTTCAAAGGTTTTTCAAAAATACTAGTGTTGCTGTCGCTCTGCTGACAATGTTTTGATTAGGAACATGTCTATTTAAGGCCCCTTTTTCCCCTTGCCATAGAAATAAGCAGAGTTTAAGGGCCACTTCCTTGAACTCATTTAATTCAGTAGTAGCCGCTCAGGCTAAAAGTGCCTATCAAATGCACTGAGAATTGTGCTAAGGTGGAACTATTTTGAAGCTTCATTGTTCAACTTTTGTGGACCTCTGGAGGCATGGCTTTCTAATCTATATGGCTCTGGCCAAAGGTGTGTATTTTATGGGAAAAAATGGTAAATCGCTAAACAAAAGTTGAGTTAGAATAACAGGCCCCTTTAAAGAAGACATTGAGAAAATGTTGAGAAGGAAACTTGTTTACCTTTGCAAAGGAGGTACTGTTTGTCTGTCTTTGGATGAAATGTTCAGGGAAGGTCAGGAATGACACAGACCTGTTGATTGAAGTTTGAGAATGACCTGCCTAGTTAAGTTAGTCGACTTGGTAAACACTCAAAACGCCTACCGGGTAAAAAATGCTAAAAAGCACAAAAATTACACACAAAAACATGCCCGAAATTGTATTCTTATCGTGTGCTTCAAGAAAAAGAAAAATTGTTTCAATGTTACTGTGTTGAGTGTTGGCCAATACAATAGCTGGTGTAGCAATACAACAGAGCAATTAGGATAAGAGATGCCTCATATAGGCACATATGCTCTGCACAGACGACATTGAGGCCTTCAGTCCCTCTCAGTTAGGGGCAAAAACACACAAATTAAACTCTGCGAGCTTGTGGTTTTTAATTTGCAGTGCTGACAGTCATCCAATAGTCCTGTGGTGTTGTCGGATAACTTTATGGCTCTGTTGAACACATGCAGATGTTTACAATTTGATCAATGCTACAGACATGGTGAGATAATAATACTGGAATTGATGTATGTTAAATTCTGAATACTGAATGAATATTGTCATTGTTAATAAAAAGCCAGATTCCCATAGTTGCCATTCTCTAATGACACAACTACACTGCATTCAAAATTATGGAAAAAGTATTATTCTATTACAAATTATAGCTAGGGTGTCATTTACATGGGCCAGGTGGTTAGCACAGATGCTTCATACAGAGTGATCAGTCACCAGGCCTACTACTGACTTTTTCTATATGGAGGCAAGCATGTGTTTAGCCTAGCATGTATTTCTATATTTTTCTATATACAAAGAATCAGACATCTGAATGCAACTGAATGAACATGATGCCCATCGTAACAATATGAAGAAAGACTTGCCTTTGAATCAATACAAACTGAAAAACATAATCCCATCAGAGAAAAAAGTATTTGCATAAAGCCCGCAATAATTTAGAGAAAAGTTTATGATTGGTCTGGAAAAATAGCCAGCATATTTTCCCAGAATGAGGAGCCACCTCTGACCAGGGCTAACAGGGCCAGGAGATGAGACAGCCGCTCAAGGAAACACCGATCACTGCTTGAAATGCTCAGAAAGGTCTTGAGCAGCAGATTCAGAAGACCACTGTTGTGGAGCAGAAATTAGTCACTTAAGCACTTATTAGGCACTCAAAGAAAACTCTGATCTTAAATGTCAATTAGAGCAGCGGATACTGGCAAAAAAGGAGCAGTTCTTCTACTTCACGGAGCTGAGGTGGACAGTACTTCTACTGCAGAGAGCTGAGGTGGACTGTGCTGCCAATGCAGGGAGCTGAGGTTGCCAGTACTGCTACTGCGGGTTGCTGAGGTGGACAGTACTTCTACTGCGGGAGGTGATCAGTATTTCTATTGCAGAGAGCTGAATGGACTGTGCTGCCAATGCAGGGAGGTGAGGTAAGCAGTGCTGCTTCTGCAGTGAGCTGAAGTTGCCAGTACAGCTACTGCGGGGAGCTGAGGTGGACAGTGCTGCTACTGCTGAGAGCTGAGGTGGACAGTGCTGCTCCTGAATTTGAGAGTGCTTCTACTGGAGGGAGCTGAGGTAAGCAGTACTGCTACTACAGGGAGATGAGGTGGGTAGTACTTCCACTGCGGGGATCTGAGGTAGACAGTTCTTAAACTGAGGAGAGCTGAGATGGACAGTACTTCTACTGCAGGTAGGTGAGGTGGACAGTAGTTCTACTGCAGGTAGGTGAGGCAGACAGTACTTCTACTGCGGAGAGCTGAGTTGGATAAATCTGCGATTGCATGGAGCTGAGGTGGGTAGTGCTGCTACTGCGCGAAACTGAGGTGGACAGTAATTCTACTGCACGGAGCTGAGGTGGACAGTATATCTGCTGCGTGGAGCTGAGGTGGACAGTACTGCTACTGCAGGAAGCTGAGATAAGCAGTGCTGAAACTGCGGGGATATGAAGTTGCTAGTACTGCTACTGCGGGGCGCTGAGGTGGATAGTTCTGTTACTGCGGAGATCTGAGGTAGACAGTTCTTAATCTGAGGAGAGCTGAGGTGGACAGTACCTGTGTGGTGTTCAGTGTCCAGGTGAGGTCATCACTGATGTGGTACTGATGTACTTAAAGCTGCTCACACTCTCCACTTCAACGTCCTGGAAAAAACAGTGGCTGATGAGGTCTCCTCTCCTTCCTCATGTCCACTATCATGTCCTTGGTCTTGTCAGCATTGAGGGTGAGGTTGTTGTCCACATGCCATGTCACCAGACTGTCCACCTCCTTCCTGTAGGCTGCCTCGTCTCCGCCAGTAATACGACCTATCACAGCAGTGTCGTCAGCAAACTTCAGGATGATGTTTTCAGGGTGGAAGGGGACACAGTCGTGGGTGAACAGGGTGTAGAGGATAGGGCTGAGGACACAGCCCTGCGGGGTACCGATGTTTATAATAATGCTAGCTGAAGTCCTGTCTCCAATCCTGACAGACTGGAGCCTGCCAGTCAAGATGTCCAAGAGCCAGTCACAGAGGGTGGGGTGTAGTCCGAGTGATGACAGTTTTTTTTTGGTGAGTTTGTGGGGGATGATTGAAAGCGGAGCTGTAGTCAATAAAGAGTATCCTGATGTAGGAGTCTTTATTTTCCAGGTGTGAGAGGGAGGCATGAAGGGTGGCGGCGATGACGTCTGAGGTGGACCTGTTGGACCTGTAGGCGTACTGCATGGGGTCAGTAGTGTCTGGTATACTGATCTGAATATGGGACAGCACCAATCTCTCCAAGCACTTCATGATGATTGGAGTGAGTGCTACTGGCCTGCAGTCATTCAGGCAAGATGGAGGGTTGTTCTTGGGGTGGGGACGACAGTGGTGGTCTTGTAGCAGGTGGGGACTGTGCTGAGGGTGAGAGACAGGTTGAAGATGGAGGCCCAGCACTCTTATTTGCCTTTGCGCTGTGATTCGAACTCGTAGTTCGTCCAGCTTGTTCTCCAGAGACCGAACGTTGGCTAGCAAGAATCTGGGTAGTGGGGGGCGGCGAGCGCAAGCTTTTAGCCTAGCATGCAGCCTGCCTCGCTTGCCTCGCTTTTGTCACTGTCTCCGAAGCGCTCGAGGTCGGTGCTTCGGGGCCTTCCTGGGGATAACAGCGGTGGCTGTGAGGGCGCACAATGAGTTGCAGCTCAGGTGGTATACATCCGGTAAAACTTTGTTGTAAAGTAGCAATGTCCAATAGTGCGCCACGTATGTCACTGTACACATGGTTCAGAGTGTTCGTGCCACGGGTGGGAATGTTGACATGCTGGTGGTATTTAGGAAGTACTAACTGTAAATTGCACTGGTTTCACGCAGTACATTTGTGCACTAAAAAGACACACAAACAAAAAAGACAGACAAAGCGGCATCCAAGAGCGGAGCAAGCAAACACGTCTGCCTCGGGGGGTGACATGTTCATGAGCTCTGAGGTATTGCTGAGGTGGACAGTGCTGCTACTGCCCGGAGCTGAGGTGGACAGTAGTTCTACTGCAGAGACCTGCAGGTTTGATTTATGGTCGGTATTGCAGTGGACTTTTTGTTGCTGAGTTCATGTTTGTTTTAAGGGGGTTTGAGGGGAAGATTTTGGAGAAAAGTTAGTGAAGTTTAGTGTGGGGTGGGGCGCGGCCTTGGGGGAACTGTCCGGGATTACTTTTGTTGTTAATTAAAAGGCACATTATCAGCCAAACGTATTTCAATTAGTTTGTTTATAATTTCTCACCTGCTGATGACACATCCACCCACGCTCCTTAATGTGTTGTAGCACGGTAGCCTTGGAAAAATAGGTGAACTGTTACAGATTGGTGGCCCGTACGGGGACGCGGATGGGTTGATAATCGCCATCAGTGCTCCTTTATCGTTCGTTTTTAAGTATTCAAGGGATTTAGGACTATACCTAATATTGTGGCCGCTCAGGTTGGTTAGACTTTGGCCTACATATCAGGCATTGGAACGCATGCACTCGCCATTAAGCGCATCACAACCAGCATTTAATGCACATTTGCGCACGTAATTATTTATTTTAGGCTTATTTACATGTTTAAACATTTGCAAACACACTCACTGGAGCAAAGTCAACCACCAGTCCACACCTGTTGAAGATGACAGACTGGATGGGGCAGAGGCAGGCCAGGATACTGCCCCTCCTCTAGACCCTTACCGGCATGTCACTGCCAAACGCGACCAGAGTGGAGTCGCAGAGTTGGCCAGTTTACTGGAGACCATGCATTTGGATCAGCCTGACGAACCCCCACATGCTGAAGAGGAGGGTGATGGTGCCTCTGGGGCAGAACTGGAACAGTTTAAAAATTTTAGCATAAAGTTAAAGCACTGGAGAACCGGCTTAAAGAGGGAGTGGACAGTACTCTCAACCGATTGGATGGACTCAGGTCTGCCATGGAGTCATTGGCTGGGGAGATGAAGGAGTATGTGGACGCTAAGCTGCGACATCTGGATCAAGTTCTTGAGGCATGTCTACAGTGCAGAGATGTACGGTGGGGCAAAGAACTGAAGAGTTCTGTTGGCAAAAGTCGACTCTCGTGGAGGCTTGCCAGCTTCTCTACTTCTGCTGTCCCTGTGTCCACCAGCCACAAACTGCCTGAAGGAGACATCACCTTCCCCGTCCCAACCACCGCCACTGCCAGACCACCCATTCAAATGGAGTTTCCCCCAGTTTCCCTAGTGCTCCACTCCGTGTGTCCTTTTCCCAGGCTTGTTTGAATGCTTTTTTATGCCCAAAAAAGTGTTCCTTTGCGGGGGGAATACTGCTGGAAGAGAGTAAATGCCAAAAAGTCAAGGAAAAAAGAAGCATTGTCAGCAGAGATGTAGGTAATGCTGGGGCTAATGCTGGGGCTAATGCTGGGGCCAGCAAGGAATGCTTTTGGATATATAATCTCCGCAGCAACCCAATTTTTAGCCTGGTGGTGGGCCCTTCTCAAAGCCAGGACCCCAAGGTGTCAGACAATAATGACACCTTGGGCCAGGGTACGTTTGCAGCGATTGTGCCTGGTAGAGGGTCGTGTTGAAATGAGGGGCAGCCCGCAGAGACCCTCCAGCAGGCCCCGGAGACCCTCCAGCAGGCCCTGGAGACCCTCCAGCAGCCCGCCGAGCCCCTCCAGCAGCCCCTAGAGTCCCTTCAGCAGCCCTGGAGAAAGTCCTGAGGAATGTGACCAACCTTTGTGCTTGGTGGTGCGTAATTGTGAAAGCCAGGGCCCCAATGTGTCAGAAGAGGATATGGGTCACAGAGACAGTTCAGGTACCAGCCCGGGGGATGAAGCTGCTATGTCCAATGACATATGTTTCCATCTTTTTAACGGAGGACTTCTGGAAGCTTATTACGAGAGAGACTAACCAATATGCGCGTCACTTTTTTTCCTCAGGTTTGCCACTGAAACCGCAGTCAAGATTTCACCAGTGGCGTGAAGTGTCTGTGCCCGTCTACTGCTGCTGCATCTCCTCATACATCTGGATGCCCCCTTCTACTATCTCCTCATTCACTTGGATGTACCCCTAAACCTGCTGCATCCACACACACATTTAGCTCTCTAAGCACAAAGACTTCATCCATCAGTCCTGGACACATGTCCGTCCTGGGAGTGGATCCCTCCATCATGGTCGTCTTCCTAAGGTTTCTCTTTTTCCCATAAATGTTTTTTTTTGGAGTTTTTCCTTGCTGCGATGGAGAGTTTAAGGACAGGGGATGTCCTGGAACAGTCCTTTTTTGTTTGTGTGTTTATTGATTGTCTATTAACTTTGTTACTGTTTGCAATGACCCTGTTTATTGTTTACATACATCTGTTTTTGTGAAGCCCTCTGAGGCAACTTTGTTGTGATATAGGGCTATACAAATACAAATTTAATTGTAAAGAATCACTATACCAAGTTTCATTGCTCTCTGCAGTAAGTGTGTCTAGTGTGTAAACATGGGGGCGCTATTGAGGCATTATTTTTTACCTCTGTAATTTGCATATGTACATTAAATATAGACTAGCCCAGACAACTGTGCCAAAATTCATGGAATTTTGTTTATGTTCAGCAGGATTAATTAAAATGCTTCAGGGAATTATTTACTTAATTAATTGTCAATAATTTTAGTACCAAAATTATTTTTGAGGTATTGCGTTCACAGTTTAGGGCATTTATGATTTAATTACTTAATTATTAATCAACGTAGAAGTACCAAAATCATTCCAGTTCGGCATCGTTATGTTATCTACCTGTGTACAAGTTGAAAATAATCTGGCAATTACTTTTCCATTTTTTTGCGTTCACACGTAGGATCTGCGGATGCGGGCAGAGTGCTCCTATCCTATGGAGGAGTTTGATTGTTTGAAAACAAGTGTCCTTATAATACAGCCCACAGAGGGTCTTAGAGTCAAATTTTTTCTCAGATGACTGAGTCCATGCTGTCCTATTATGTGACTATGTACTTATGTTTTTTTCAAATACAAAGTAAAAGTATACGTACTGCTGCTTTAATCTTTATTTTTTTATTTTTTTATTTTTATTTTTTTCAAGCTAAATTATCTGCCAGTGGAATAAGAAAGTAGAATCTTTTTACATTGATAAATAAATCTAAACTAGTAAAAAGGCTCCTCAGCTTCAGAGGGCTGTAAATCAGTGTTGTTTTATGTCTTTTGGAGCAGTCACTAAGTATACTTAAATGATTCACAGATGAGTGTTTGAGATGACAGTTAGCTTTATGGTGCTTGAGGAGGTGTATATGGAGGAGAGCCAGTTTCAGTTTGTCATTGTGTGGGGTGGACCGCATCTGCATGAAGTTCTTATGTAGCCACAGCTGCTGGTTTTATATACCTCTCAAATACATTTTACAGTTGACTGCATTATTTATTTATGCATTTAAGAAAAAAGGAGGACAGTGCATATGAATGAACATTAAACAATGCAAATATGCCTTAGGTAAATTTTACTTGCAATAACTCAAAACTGAAATGTTGGATCGTTTTCAACATTTGCACACAGGTACATACCATAAAGACGCAGAATTGAATCTACGATGATAATTAAGTAATTAATTAATTACTGGCCAAAATTGTGAACACAATAACTCAAAAAGTCTTTGCTGGATCTTTTTCAACTGTTGCACACAGGTACATATCATGAAGATGCAGAACTGGATTAAGTTTGATACATCTTCAATTAATGACAATTAAATAATTCACAAATTGATGTTTTGATGCACTTGAATTGAGCCAATAATCCTGCTGAACATAAAAAAATAGCAAGAATTTTGGTACAGTGATCCGGGGATTTTATATTTAATGTTCATAGGCACATTACAGAGGGCAAATAAAGAATGCCTCTATAGCGCCCCCATGTTTATGACCCCTATGGGACCCTGGACACACTTACTTTGGCTCAAACCTGAAATACCTAATTACCCCCTGGCCCTGAACACATCTGACCAATATGATGGCAGTTACCTCTATAGCGCCCCCTATAAACTTAAAGAAGAATGTAGTTTTAGGGAAATTTACAAAATTTGGCAAAAATGTTCTTCACAAACATCCAGACAAATCAAAAAAGTCATGTTTGTCATGGTTTGGGGGCGGGGACTCTTAATTGCTCGTTAACAATATTATAACCCTTAGAAATCACACAATGTCTGATTAAGGTTCCCGTTGGTGACAGTTGTGGCAGACATATGGGGCCGTTTTGCCGATGTACACCTTGTTATTCGGGGACAACAGCGTAGGCATAGTTTCCATCTGCAGTCATCTGCACTACCACAAGGACAGATAGACACCATAAAGTACATCATATACAGACAACAAGACAATGACAGTGGCTGGGGTAAGGTGCTCATTCACTGCACAACAATGGTGGTGGTAAACTACAGCTACCCTGGGACAGACCTCAATTACAAGCTCTCCAACCACTACCAAACTCATCAGTCACACTAACAAGTTCATAGGCACAGTGTGTTGAAGCGTCCTTTTGCCCATGGACACAACAGCAGTGTGAAATAAAACTACCAACTTTCTGATTAGAGGCACAAGTGGGAGAGCAGGATATCCACTAATCAGAAAGTTGGTAGTTCCATTCTTGCTCCAGTTTAGTTTATAGTTACATTTGTGTCCTTGGGCAACAGGACACTTTACCCGCCGTGCCAATGTATAAACATGTTGATGTGGCTGGTGGTGAGGTAAACTAACTTAGTGGTGACAACTGCCCTTGAAATACAGACTCTCTAGTCACACTAACAAGTTACATTGTAGGCGAAGTGTCCTGTTGCCTTTCTGTTTAGTGGACATCCAATCCACTTCAAGCCTCCTTCGTACAATGTGTAATAAATGGTAGAAAATAGATGTTTGTATCATGGCACACCCATTCCTCATTGGGACACATTTTGCATCTATGCTACATACAGTAAAGCTCTGTGGTGTTTCTAACCTGACAGGCATGGAGATAGTGTTTCCCTATAGAGTATTAAACGGCAGGCGGGCATGCCCAACACCAGTCTGCAATGCCAGTGGGACTTGGCAACGTCATTAAACCTCCCAAGGCAATCAATGAAAAACACTTAACGCTTTGATAGTACGTTGCTGGATACTGAAACTCCATTGATGGATAGACACAAGAACTTCAGAGAGGAGCTGAGTAGAGCGTGTGACCCATATTCAGAGGTTGAAATGTTTGCCCTGGTGTGATGAGTTCGAATCTGGACCAAAAAATATCTTAAGTTATTAAACAGAAGATCCATTCACTAAAAGTCTGAGCAGATAGGAGCATGACAAACATACACAAATCCATATTTCAGGACTTATACCACAAACTATCAGTGCCACTGCATTCATGGGGTCTTCAGCAAGAATAAATGTTGGCCTTCCGGGTCCGTCATGGTCTTTCGGGGGATCTATACAGTGTTTTTGGTGATACACAAAACTAAATCACCCAAGGGAAACCATCACAGACAGAACACGTAAACTCCACACATGAATCTGTGTACTACAGGGATCCATTTGTTGTTGTTGTTGTCATGCAGGAACAAACCACAGAGCCTGATTTCCTCACACAAGGAAAGAAGTGTAACATTCACACAAAAAATCTTTCATTGTCTCTCTTAAGTAAATTAGTCCAACTAGAAATATGTGCATTCAACTCACATAGACTATTTCACATTAAGGCAATTTAAGAAATCTCAAATACGATCTATAATGTGTGGATAAAGCTGATAGAAGATTTTTGCAATAAACGAATAGAAAAAATACAGCATCTCGATATGTGGAAAAAGTCCATGTGAGCGGAATGCACATATTTATATCGGCGAAAGGACGATATTATGGAACCACGTCGGTCAACGTCCGCGTCCGCAACTCAAAAATGAATTGCCAGATCAGTTTTAACATTTGCACACAGGTACATATCATAAAGACGCCAAACTGTATCGATTTGGGTAATAAGTAATTCATTATTTACGTGCCAAAACTGTGAACGCAATAACTCAAAAAGTCTTTGCCAGATAGTTTAGTTTTAGGGAAAGACAAATAGACCCTTCCCATGTTTGTCATGGTTTGGTCGTTAACAATATAAAAACACAGATCATCTGGGGCCTTTTCACCGATATACACCTTGCTGTCGGGGACGACAGCACAGGCCTAGTTTGTATCTGTTTCTGACCACATATGTTCAGGTTTTTTCACTTATTGTCCCGTTATATTACAACAATAATCACACAGAAAAGTGGACTGGATTATGTAGTCAAATGCAGTAAAAAGACAATTTGAGCCAATTGAGAAGTAAACCTGAGGACCACAAAAAAATTTATCTATGGGCCAAATTTGGCCCCAGGGCTTTAATTTCGACACCCCTTTTCTAGATGGATGATATACTGAGCGAACCACTAAGTTCATGCAAGTATGTAAAGGGCAGGCCCCAGTTTCTACCATATTTTTTACTCATATGGCACGAGGGAATTTTGGTAGCACATATTTTGGGTAAAGCGATCCTGGCAATCAACATCTCCGAGTCAATATGTTTTGGCTGAAGTTATGATATGTCTAGACTGTGTTTGAGAGCCGATTGTTAGTTTCTCTTGGAGACCATTCTTGTCATTTGTGATATTATGCTGCCAGCGTTTTGAACACCTGATACAACATTGTTAATCATAGCCATAAAACAGGTCTTAATGATAGTTGAGTGAGTAACAGATGTAACGTGAGCTGCCGAAATCCCCTGGGGTGTTCTACTGTGACATATGAGCTAATACACAAGCTGGCGTTTTGTGTAATTACTACTAGAACAACTTTGTGTTTATGAATTTGATGTTCCCAGCGATCAGTTAGTCACATAATTTAAAAATAGAAAAAAAGAAAAGAAAAACAATGACGGCTTTGTGAGAGATGTCGGAGAATAATTATGACATCGCTGCTGGAATTTGAAAGTTGTCGAACATTTTAGCGACACAAATCATAGAAAACGTGTCAAGATTTTTGCAGATAATGTCTTTTTCCAATGACAAATCCAGTAGCATCTGTCGCTCAAATGAACGAGAATAGTTCCTCAGGGTTATTTGTGGGAGTTTACATTGTCAAAAGTTAAGATGTACGGTCCACAAGGAACAAACACAGGACATGTTGGCAGCTGCTTTTGAAAAGGAGTATAGTTAAAAGCATGAAGCATTCACATCTTTGTTTGTATTCCTTTGCTATGTCCAACTGTTTCATTCATTAAAATTCAATTGTGCAAAATCTAGTCTTGCAAAACATAAATAATTATTGTTGTTGTGTCCCTGGGCAAGACACTTGCACCCACATTGCCTATGAATTAATGTGGTTGTGTGATTGGTGTTTAGTGGTGTTCGGAGGGGCCGGACGATTCTGTCAGAGTGCCCCAGGGCAGCTGTGGTCAAAAGTAGCTTATCACCACAGGGTGTGACTGTTGAGTTAATGAATATTGTAATCTGTAATTATTTTTTTATTAGTAGTAAAGCTTTAAAAGGTAGAAATGTCAAAAGCAATATCACCCATCTACCAGAATTAAGACTCGTTTGAAGGTTTGAATGATAAAAATCGGAGAAATGTTTGCGTTTACATATGCAACCACTTAATATCTAGAGTATATTTGTATGTACATTTAAAAGTCCGAACGAATTAACAGTTTTAGTTGCACATTTGCAGTATGTTTCCTGCACATTTGAACCTGCCAATGTTTAGACTTAGATCTTCACATAGCCACCATTGTCTGTGTCTATGAAGTCAAAATCAAAACACATGGTCTTCATACAGTACAATAGAATACATCTGACTGGTAACACATGAGTTGGACTTGACTATATGCGTGGAAACTTCATGTCTTCCCTGTGTAATCATGAGTTCACCCCAGGACCGCTGGCTTTCAACCACTGACCAAAGACATGCATGTGTTAAAAATTTTACTGAATGGCGGTCCTTGTTATATCGGCGAAAATGACGATATTATGGAATCACGTTGGTCCGCGTCCGCTGATCCTAGGTGTGAATGCGATAACTCAAAAACAAATTGCCGGATCAGTTTTAACTTTTGCACACAGGTACAAATCATAAAGACGCAGACCTGTATAGATTTTGGTAATTCTACAATGAATATTAATTAAGTAATTAATAATTTACTAACCAAAATTGTGAACACAATAACTCAAAAAGACTTTACTGGATCTTTATTAACTTTTGTACACAGGTACATATCATGAAGACGCAGAACTGGATTAAGTTTGGTACTTCTACGATCAATGATACTTAAATGCTAACAAATTAATATTTTGATGCACATTTATTGACCCAATAATCCCGCTGAACATAAAAATACAAACATAAACGAAATCGCATGAATCTTGGAACAGTGAGAATTTGGGAGGTCAGGTATATTTGACAGCCTCTAACATGCATATACTTTGCCCGATTAGGCTCAAACCTGAAATACCTAATTACCCCCCGACCCTGAACACATCTGACCAAAATGATGGCAGTTACCTCTATAGCGCCCCATATAGACTGAAAGAAGAATGTAGTTTTAGGGAATTTTACCAAATTTGCCAAAAACATTCTTCACAAACATCCAGACAAATCAAAAAAGTCAAATAGACCCTTCCCATGTTTGTCATGGT
>JAVQKC010099913.1:0-13642 GCA_036025475.1 Philypnodon macrostomus | reverse complement strand
ATAGCGCCCCCTATAGACTGAAAGAAGAATGCAGCTTTAGGGAATTTTCTAAATTTGGCAAAAACATTCTTCACAAACATCCAGACAAATCAAAAAAGTGATTAAGAGGCCCATTGGTAATAGTTGTAGCAGACGTACGGGGCGACGTACTGGGCAGACGTACGGGGCAGAAGTACAGGGCAGACGTATGGGGCCGTTTTCGCCGATATACACCTTGCTGTCGAGGACGACAGCACAGGCCTAGTTTGAACATACTTTGCCCGATTAGGCTCAAACATGAAACACTTAATTGCCCCCTGGCCTTGAACACATCTGACCAATATGATGCCTCTTTAGCGCCCCCTATAGACTGAAAGAATAATGTAGGTTTAGGGAATTTTACTAAATATGGCAAAAAAATCCAGACAAATCAAAAAAGTCAAATAGGCCCTTCCAATGTTTGTCATGGTTTGGGGGTGGGGCCTCTTAATTGCTCGTTAACAATATAAAAACCCTTAGAAATCACACAATGTGCCTGTTGGCGACATAGCATTTGGGGCGTTTTAATCAGATAGTGTCACAAAACAGAAAAACTGCAATGAGCTCATTTAAAATACTTCAATGTTATACAATCTTCTATTTATGGTAGTTTTGAAACTGAAACGTTCAAACTGCTGAAGCCTAGTGGTTGTATTGCTTAATAACACAAAGCCTGTGTCCTTGCTGGCTTTTAAAAACACAAGGCACTGATTCAACTCTATGAGCGTACTTGATGTGATAGCACCTGCAGCAAAGAGATGTCAGATCTGTGTTGATTGAACAACTTAATAATTTCCACAACAACAAAATAAAATACACACAAACATCCAGCAGGTAAACAAATCAGAAGTGGCCAAAGATGGCTTTTACATAACTACAAGCTGCTATATAAAACCAGGGGAAGGTTTCATATTGTTCTTTATGCAAATGCATAACTGATTACATTACCGTCCAGCTACAGCAGTGACTGAACAGATGTCGGACTTTTACCATCCACAATTTTCAACTAAACAATAATGATTCCTCTCTAGCAGTCTGTGCCAGCTGTTTTAAACGTGGGTGGAGGTAATTGGAGGTGGCCAGACATTTAGAAAAACATCCATTATTTTTTTGTGGTTAGTCACCATTCACTTTCTCTAGAATCCCTTCCTTCACAAATAAAAAGACCCTTCCCATGTTTGTCATGGTTTGGGGGCTCGTTAACAATATAAACAATATAAAAACCCATTAGAAATCACACAATGTCTGATTAAGGTGCATTTACGTGACAGTTGGGGCAGACATATGGGGGAGTTTCGCCAATATACACCTTGCCCCAAGCCCATAATAGAATAGGCTCCAACCACCGCAAGAACATGCACAACAAAAGAAAATATATCTTTTGCCTCTTCAATCCTGAGGCATCTTTATATAATTATGACTACTGGGGCATAATTACTGGGGCTGTATGGCATTGAAAAGGGGTCTTTGTTAAGTCTTTGGTATTATCTTGGAAATTAACATGCAATCTCTATAGTCTCAAGGCCTCCCACGCACAGATTAACACTCTTCACAAGGGAATTTCCACGAACAAATGAGATCGTCATATTTTATTCACAATAATCCATTTTTATATGTTTTGTCTTCTGCTTATAAAAGAAAGGATTATACATGTACCATAATTACAACTACAGTCAATGGAGAAAGGTCTTCCCATTAGAACACAATAAACCAGGACGTGACCTACGTGTGAAAAAAACAGCAACATGTGAAATTTGTGAACAGCGTGTGGTAGTTCAGTGTATTTATCCTTCACCTTTTTGTGTCCAAACAGTGTTATCTGCTATGTCCACGACACACGCAGATGTAAACAATCAGCATATACACAATGTACAGTACACATAGTCAGCATATATCAACCCAGCAGCACAAATGAGCCTGGGTCACTGTGGTCTTCAACAAAAATAAACATGAACATTGAGTCCGTCTCCAGTAATGAGGAGGTCATTTTCAAGGTAAAGAAACTGTAAAAATAAAACAGTCTGTGGTTCCAGATTTACCAACATTAAAACTGAAACCTTCTCTGAGACATTGTGGTAATAATCAGTGCAACATGGGCAGCATATTTGATTGTTTTTTTGTAATGTATAACTCTTGTTTGTGCTTTAATCGTTTTTAGCCATTGTTATAGGGCAGTCTCAGCTCATAGAATCCTCCCTCTCTCCCATTATTGTTAATATCCTTAAAAGAGAGTGTGTCATTATATACTAGCTCTGTTTTATATTATATTTTACGCTAAATACAATTATAAATCTATTCCAATCTAGTTAATTCACAGTCATTTCAGTGCTATTAAGTGCATATGTGTCATTCATTGTTGCAAAGACTTCATTTGGGTAATTACAGATAACAGATTTCTCCATGTAAATGAACACCTCCTCTGGGGCAAAATTATTTTCACACGTCTGCTCTTCATGACCATTCCACACAGAACATGAGAAATATTTTTGTCCCTGTATAATTATGTGCTGTCTGTGTCATCATCATAGATTTATTTATTTACTTTATTTTTTTATGAGAATATTCAACTTCACCAATGCTGAGTTATGTTTCTTTGTTGAACAGATACATTGGTAGAGTGCATCTGCAGCCAGGCTAATTGTACTACAAACAAAATGGTAGAATTATACACACAGCCAAGACAAATGTTTGAGATTAAAGCTGTCTGTGTGTTTTGTTATAGCTGCCACTCTGAGCTAGAACTGTGCAATGAGGCAAAATTGATAGTTTTGTGTTGATGGTTGTCGGATGTGACCTTGGTTGGTGAAATTACTGTTTCTTTTAGACTGTTTCAGGTGGACTTTGTTGCAGAATGTGGGGTTAATAGAGGCCATGATTCCAGTCCTTATAAACATATCTCACCTCTATTTAAAAGTATACAGCATTAAAAAATATGTAATTACCAATACTTTAATGAATAAGCAGTATTTATATTCGGAATTAACCCAACATTTACAGATTTAAACATGAATAAATCCAGATGTGTCTTAATGTTTCTTGATGTTTTGTAAAAAATCAATTAACTGATTTATTTTCAAAGTGTTGGCATCATTTCCATCAATTGCCCTTTCTATGAAATTCTAACCATTTATCAAGGCTTGGGAGCGACTGGAATTGTGGCTTTTTGGTGCCACATATAAAATAAAATCATTGAACTCCACCACCAAAGACTATTGTTAAGAATATTGTTTGAAAATTTGTTGGTAAAAAGTATATCAAAATCAGACCTTTTGAATAACCAAAGTACATCAGTAAACATAAACAAAATTTGGGTTAGCCCTCTCTAGGTCTGATCACATTTTTATTTCATAAGCCCCTAAATCCAAGACCAAAATCAGGATTGATCCCGGACTCCAAACCTTAAATGGACAATTCCATTATTGGTATTACTGGTTTTCTGTGACCTACAAATACACTTTAGAAGGACTTGAATTAAATTGAATTGAATGTTTGCATTGATTGAAATTGGATATCAGCATCTTAATCTACAAGGTTATATCATCATGTTGTTCCTTTCATGATCCAAACAGGAAAAATGACCAGTGCATTTTAATAAACCTTGTTGAAAAGAACAGGGCAAAGGGCACGGCTGAAGCCATTATGTTTTGAAGTGAGAATATTATCCATGGTTGTATTTCCGTTTCTAACCTTGGTGCGGCCTATTGCACCAGCGTTTCCACAGCAACAGTCAGTCACTCAGACTTCACTAAAGCTAGAAAGAAATGGAGATTGTATTCACAGTGTGATTCAGTGCAAGAAGACAGCGGGATATTGGCCTTGTCTAATGTCAACATTGTATTTTATCATGTGTTATCTTCCAGTGTGCAGCCCTTTTTGGAAAACTCCTTTAAAGGATACTCTTACTGTTGTAAAACAGTCTAGAGACACTCGGGGATAAGTTATTTTCAGCACTGCACATTATCACCACAGTGTTGGAAAAACACAGGATTTGTATTATTTAAGTTTAGCTGATAAAGGGGCAGTAAAAACACACTTATAATAGGTTTTCTGGAACATACTACAGTTGCTGCAGGTTGCTCTGGTATATAACCTGTTTCTTTGTATTCTCAGATCATGTTTTTCACTATGTATCTTCAATGTACCACAATTTTCCTTAAATTCCTCAAGACTGTACAATCAATTAGTCAATGGCAGTAATCAAATTATTTCAATGTGTAAACAAAAAAAAAATACCAAAAAATATATGATATCTATGTCCTGTCATTGTGATGACGTATATACATATCCCAAAAAGATGAGTGTTAAGATAACATCTCTGAAACCAAACAGTAGTCATTTCTATTTTTAAATACGGTTCAATTTTCCATGCTCCATGACCAATGGGAATGAGGTCCACGACATATCACTTATTTATGGGAAGATACTGTACTATGGAAAAATATAATGTACCCAAAATAGACATTACTGATACCACAATTAAAAACTGCTGATAAAGCTCCTAAAATTACATAAATGATCAAATATGTACTGCTTAATTTAATACGTTTATAACAATCTGACTATATGCTCAAAAACACTGGAGTGGAAATGGGAATATACACAGTGGCCAGCATTTGGGTCAAAAAGGATAGAGGGATGGCTGTTGGTTTTGAAGTTATTCTTTCAGTACATTTACAATAGAACAGTCCTGCTAGAATCTCACTCTAGATTTTTTTTAACTATTCTGTATACTCACCAGATGTAATTATGCCAATACAAATCTCTTCCTTCACATATTTTTTTTTACTTTAACTAATACACAATTCACCCTCAAGTTTTAATTGGCTTAACCACCTTGAACCGTTAATTGTTAGTCTTTGCAACTGCTTTCCAACATGCCTGATTTGTGAACCGGACTGACACTTCCAGCATGAGCTTTAGCATTATCATATTCATAGCACCTTAGTGAACTGGGAGTCTGGACTTTTGAATGTGGCACTGATGTTGGTGGATGGCGCGGCATCCATTTTGCTTCTATGGTCCCGGGTTTCGTTGAGCGGACAGTCACTGGGCGCCCGGCACCAGAAGACCTGCTTGTAGGAGTTTCTGAAGTTTTCCGACAAAAAGGCGTAGATGATGGGGTTGACGGAGGAGTTGCTGTAAGCCAAACTGTGGGCCACCATCCTGAAGACAAACGAGGCCTGGTTCAAGGGGAATGAGCCGAACTCCACCCAGAGGTGTACCACATGATGAGGCAGCCATGACAGGCAGAAGACCACCACCACCACCAGGACAGTCAGAGCGGTCTGGAGAAGAGAAAAGGGTCTTTACATAAATCGTGTGGTGTGAGCTTTGTGTACATTTTGTGTTGAGAAGACCACTGTGCATCTTTCATTGTTGTCTCAATGTTTCAATTTAGTGAATAAATACATTGGACTAGATTTCAGGATGTATTTCTGGTGAGATTAACAAACACCTCACCTTTCCTTTTGGCTTTCAGGGTTGCCACAGCAAATCTACCATCTACCACCAAGCAGTACGCTGGATGCCCTTCCTGACACAACCCATTCTTTTTACCCTGGCACAATTAGTGTACTGGCTTTTTTTTCATCTTTAAAAGATTTTGAGAACAATGTTGCAAATGTATGAACCAGGAAGGCGTATTCATCGATAAGATTAGATAAGTAAATGGCTTTGGTTCCAGAGAAAACAGCTTTCAACGGAGAAGCCAAGACCAATACGATTAGCTGTAATTCAGTGGCGTACAAAATGTTGTTGTTTTTTTTAAAGGCATTTACCGTGAATCATAGGGTGCACATTAAAATAGAAATGTATTGTGAAGTACAGTTGTGACCTTCATAAAAGGAAATGTAATCATATTTTTTTTTCTTTCTCTATTTTCCATTAGGGCAGGATATAGTATAGCAAATGCAATTTCTCATGCAATCTCTCATAAGACAATAAATATTGCTGAGGCTTTTTTCTGACACTTTGGAGTGAGATTCATAACTAGCAGAAATCAGAATATTGCTTTATCTATATTGTGTGTTTTTCATTTTGAAGGCTGTGTTGTGTACATGGATTATTGTGTTGAAAGTCACAATAAAAATACAAATAAAAATAAACATGCAAACAAATTATATTATTTTGCCTTCCTTCCACGTTTGCTGTCAATATCATTGATTAATGCTTGAGTTTGACTGTCACCACAAAGGCTGTGGAAAAATGAGGGAAATTGACCAATATTTAATAAATTTTCAAAAACAGCACTGACCTTTCGTTTGGAGAGCTCAGACTTTTTGGAAGGATTCTTCAGTTTTTTGTGAAGATGATTTAAAACCTGAAATGAAATCAGAAGTTGAAGTTATCCAGTCCACATTCGTGCGCAAATCCTGTGCAGATACAAACCTTGGCATAGCACACGGAGATGAGCGTGAGCGGCAGGAGGTATCCAAAGACAAACGTGCACAGGACGTAGACTTTGCGGTGATGGTCAGGCCAGACTTCCCAGCAGTACGTGTTGTTGTCCTCTCGCTCCACGATGCACTGGAAATGAGCCACAGGGGATGCCATGCCCAAAGACAGCGCCCAAATCAGCACCACACCCAGGGTCGCGTGCCTTGCCACGCGGATCGTGGACGACTTACGCGCGTGAACTATAGCCACGTAACGGTCCACGGACATCGCGGACAGAGTGAAGATGCTGACCAACATGGAGACGGTGAAAAAGTAGTGGATGAACTTACAAATAAAGGCGCCCAGGACCCAGGTGGGCAGCACGTAGATAGTGGACTGAAACGGGACACAGAAAAGCAGGTAGGACAGGTCCGCCACGCTCAGGTTCAAGATGAAGATGTTGGTTGTGCTGCGAGGCTTTCCGGGTTTACTGCGCGCGAGCACCGTTATGACCAAAGTATTGCCGAGCACCCCCAAAACAAAAATGAGCCCGAAAATAAGCAACGAAATGAAGTTGTCCAAGCCCACTCCGAAGAAGGCTTTAGCGGGCAGCAGCACCGCGTCGCTTTGGTTCTCCATCTCTCACTGATGGAGAAAAGTTACATGTTGAGCTCAAAGCAGCCTCCGCGCGCTCTCCAGTTGCAGACTGTGATCCTGAGAGCATAGCCCTCTCCTTGGCTCCATGCGCACACGTCACAGAGCCGCGCGCACCACTGTCGCCAACCTGCGCGCAGTAAAAGAGGAATAAACATTAGCCTTTGATCCACTACAGCACTTTTACAAGCTTTCAATGCTGCATTTTATGGAAGAATGGACACGAGATTATCTTTCTATCTGTGCAAATAAAAAAGCTTTGATAAAGACATAGCCAAACGTCTATTTATTGTCAGGCCAGTTTAAAATGGAGAGGTGCACTTAATGTTTTACAGTTGTATCATAGGCCCAATAGTCTTCTCTTCTCTCTCATGGTGAATGTGAGACACAGTCCTTATCATACTTGAGAAAGGCAAGTAAACTACATTGGCAACCGCAGTTACTCAGGCCTATGCTAAAATAAACGTTCATTATCCCCAGATTATCACTGAGACAAAGAAATGAATTTGTGTTTGCAGCATTCATCTGAAAATGTAGGATCATTTTGAAACTCATAAAGAGAAGTATCTGATCATCCACTCAACACAAGAAAGAAAAAGCCAGGAATAATTCTCGAACAAACTGAACGCCATTTACAATTGGTTTGGTAAACAAGACCCGTATATATGTCTTTTTTGTGTCCGTAGCACAATCAGCCTGATAAGACTTGGCTCCAGGCTGTCATCTCGTGTTCAGTACAGGTCCTCCTTCTTTGAACTTTAAACCACAAATCGTTCAAAGTTGTAAATTATGGCTCAAACCACTTAGCTGCTGGATCAGGTCATTTTACATTTATTGTCTTTGTGTTGCCTTTGTGCTTCAGTGAATGCAATCCTTTATGAGAATGCTGCACATCTTTTTCAAAACAGCCACAGCATTTCATCACATGGAAGCTTTTGTAGTCATGGGAGACACGACTTATAATGCAAAGGTTCAGGCCATATCGTCTTAGTGTGTGGTCAAGTGCAGTGATAATTGGCACAGTTAAGACCTGGTTTAGTCCTGAGATTATAGGAGTGGTGTCAAGTTAGAGTCATCACTCCACAGCTGCAGATGCAAGATGGCCGACCAATAGACGCCTTGCTAATAGGTGTTAAATTTTGATGCAACACCTGACTTCATATAGAACTGGACAGAAACGTAAGACATGGATAATAATGCTGCTGTTGTCATAAACTCATTTTTAGGTAACCCCTGTTCAAAATAGTGTTATTTTTGTCACTAAAGATTGACTGGGACACTATAATAACCTGTTTGATAGGCTACCTGTTTCCATCAAGCGGCTCACCCTTTTGCGTTATTGATCTTCACTGAGAAACAACATTATAGTCATTATGCAGCCGAGACAGAGCCCTGCAGAGATGTGCCTGGAGGATAACCATCTGCGGCTGGTGGATGATAATGCCTGTGTATGTAACATGAGCGGCCCCTGAATGTCCTTAGGAGAGGGCTAATCACTGCTATGGGACTATGGGAAGTTTTAAGACTGTTAGACTGTTATAAAAGCCTTTTTTATACATTCTAAACTTCTGGTTCTCTCTTGAGCAGCATTGCACATTCTATAATGTTCAAAAATAAATCTGCTATGTTACACAGAATCAGATAAAGAGACCATCAGAGCAAAAACAGAGAGAGAGACGTTCTATGAATAACTGAGAACTGATTGGGCCTGTTGATTGGTGATTGGTCAATGCTTTCTGGATTAGGAAGGGAAAGGGAGGGGACAGGGGAGAGATAGGAACGAGACGATGAAGGTTTAAATGTATTTGATAATCTTCACAGATATGTTGCTCATAGATAGATAGCTTCATAAAATACAGGATTACTCAAATGTATTGATAATGAAACATAGCTCCAGGTATGTTTTTGATGAGCATTTGGTAGAAAGCATGTTCACATTAGCAGACTACATCAGTGGTTCTCAAACTTTTCACCCCAAATACCATCATAGAAAATATCTGATGTCCCAAGTACCACCCAGGACTATCCCATGTATAAACCAAGACAAAATTAGGTCTTAAATCAGGACTAAATCATGTCCAAACTCTGAACCAGTTCTACACCAGGACAAAACCAGGTCCAAGTACCACCAGAGAGAGCCCACGTACCACAGTTTTTGAGAACCATTGGACTACATCATTCATGAACCAAAAGCAGTTGTTCTGTTTGCTCAAATTATCAAATTGTCACAAAAAGTTGGAATGGATTGGGCAAAAAAGAAAGTTTAGTTCATTTTTCACTTCCTCACACAACAAAGAATGAGTAAAAAACAGAGGGAGTCAGTGAAAAGCACTCTGGAATGTTCTGACCTGGTTGGATGTTACATTTATTGGTAATAAACCTGAAAACAATGCTGATAGAACTGAATAAACTACACATGTACAATCTGAATGTGTCTGCACCAAACACTGAAGAAGCATTTCACCTCATCATTACTGTACATTTCATTTTGGTTCATTGCAGGAGACAGCACTATTTGGGCTCTCAGGATGTCATGTTTTTAGTCCATTAAAAGTTGATAGTGTTCATTTTCCACATCATTCTGATTGTAATGGAAAAACATGCTCCATTTTTGTGGTAAACAACATTAACGAACAACCATTAAGATCATTAAATCAGGATGACTTCATTTCTCCTCTAGGCATATTTTGTTCACTGCATTTGACCCATCGTAGCTTGAGAATGTGGTTGAGGTTGGTGTGGGAAACCGGAGCACGAGAAAGAGAGAGGATGGATGCAGATTAAACTATTGATGATTGCATATAGATAGAGATTCAACCAATCAGAAAGCAGGAGACTGTACCGTCATATGAGCTGTCTCTGGCTTACTCAAATTGAGTTGAACTTTACTGTGAAGGTCAGGTGTGGTTGGCCATAGGTATGTCCTGTTTTGTATAGCTCTGTCTTGATTTAGTTTGTAAACGTCTCGTCACGCTCAGGTGTTGGACTGCACCTTTCCACATAACCCAGTTACCGGAGTCATAATGAAGCCCACAAAGACTATGTGAGACCAATACTTCCACTTTGGGAAAATAAATAGCAGCTATTACATTGCTTTTAACCACGGGCCCATTATACTGTGTTGATATCCGTTATTTTGTAATTGCTTTATCAGCTCATGTCCATGTTCTCCCTCAAGTTTCCATGGAGACTCTTCACTCCGTCGACCAAGATTTTATCCCTCGCTGCCGCACACCGAAGCCTAGAGACAGCATCCAATTTTCTCTTCTGTACAAAAACAACCACAGCAATTATTTGACCTCATCCCAACCACACAGCAGCTACACTTCAGGTACTGTATTTTAATCAGGCCTAAGTCCTTCGATTTTCTATCAATCTCTTTATTTATTATACTTTTATGGGAAAATCTGCACTCTTCCCCATAGTTCCTATAGAGACACTTCCAGGCCCAGAGTCTTACAGTATATAAGAGGGCAAAATTATGCACACTTCTGGTCAGTAATGGATTTTGATTAATGTTAAGAGCCAAATCAAGAGTGTTTTTTTATGTTATGTTTTGTAATAATGCTAATTGTGATGACAGACTGATTTGAACTAACTAACAGTGTAGACTGATGTAAATGCTTTTAAACTCAATAAAACTTGTGGCCCAGTTTCCAGGCTGCCCATGATATACTGTCCAACAATCTAATGACAACCGAAGGCCCAGAGGACACTGTCAGAGCAGACTCAAGACTTATACTATTGTAATGTTTGTTAATAACTATAACTATATAACTATATAACTATATAACTATATATATATATTATATATATATAGCTCTTGTCTTATACAAAATAGTCCAGTTCGTTAAGTAAGCAGCCACAACGAACTAATAAAATCTCTCAGTCATGAACAACTGCTCTTTACTGCTCTCAGTTCAATTTATTTTCATCCTTTAATTCTGTGTAATGTCATAAAACCGGCTCAGTGTGTGCTTGTTGTCTTCTTCATGACTGATGTTCACTTCATAGTAAATCATTAGTTCTTGAGTTACTGTGGACCCTCGGGTGGTTCACAATTAGACCATAGACTCAGAACTCAGAGCAGCCGTTTCCATGACACGGCAGCAGCACATCCATTTACCACAATCATGTAGATTGGACTCATCTGCACGTCTAAATGCCTGCCAGCTACAGACTGCCATTTGGGAAATGGAGTTCCTAAAATCAGCAGTGATTTTGTGTTTTGCAGTGCTAATGATAGTAAGAGCAATAAGGGCATGGAGTGGCTTGAAACTGTGTGGCATTTAGAGGCTTAAGAGCTCCAATAAATTCATATTTCATTAACACCGAAAGTGAAGAGTGATTGATTAATTCAATCAACTCTAAATAGACTTTCAGTGTCTGGTAAAGTGCAAAGTAAAAACCTTGCTGGTTTATAATGTTGTAAATAACTCTTCTTGGAAATACTGCCAGCCTAATCCCACATCTGGTAAATGGATGAGGATTTCTTAATAAATCCTTGAGGCCTCCTGAGGGGCTGAGATGCTATGGCTCCAAGGACAGGTGAGGTAAGCTACTTATTGCTGGAAGAGGGAGAAGCAACACACTTGTATTATTAGAAGGAACTGACCTTTCACTTAAAGCTAGCAGAAAAGGTAGAAGCAGGAAACCATGAGTGTGATCGTAGATGCGAGGTCATCTTGGTTCCTGGTGGTGTGGAGATTTAGTGCCTTGAGGCAGGTGGGAGACCAGCGACTTGGGAATGAAAAAGATGAATGATAACATAGACATTATTGGCATGAAACTGAGGTGAGATGAGAAGAGATGATTCTCCTTTTGAAACACAGATGACTGTAATATCTGCATTAAACGTGATGAAGCAGTGTCATGGTGAGGTCTGAACAGACTTCAGTCATTAATAAAAACACATGTGTTGGCCAGCTGCTCATCTTTGCTGATTTGGGGACACAATGGTAACTTTGACAACCAGGTTCATAATTTATAAATCAGAATATAGAAGAAATTGGATCTATCTTTAGTGAGGGAAGGATGGAGCGTGAGATTGACAGGCGGATCGGTGCAGCCTCTGCAGTGATTCTGGTCTGTCGTGCTGAAGAAGGAGCTGAGCCGAAAGGCGAAGCTCTCAATTTACCGGTCAATCTACGTTCCGACTCTCACCTATGGTCATGAGCTTTGGGTCATGCTCAGTGCTCCCTTAGAGATAGGGTGAGGAGCTCAGTCACTTGGGAGGAGCTCAGAGTAGAGCCGCTGCTCCTCCACATCAAGAGGAGACAGCTGAGGTGGCTCGGGCATCTGTTTCGGATGCCCCCTGGACGCCTCCCCCGGGAGGTGTTTCAGGCAGGTCCCACCGAAAGGAGGCAGGGGAAGACCCAGGACACGTTGGAGGGACCATGTCTCTCGGCTGGCCTGGGAACGTCTCGGGATTCCTCCGGAAGAGCTGGAGGAAGTGTCTGGGGAAAGGGAAGTCTGGGCGTCCCTTCTTAGACTGCTGCCTCCGCAACCCGGCCCCAGATAAGCAGAAGAAGATGGATGGAATTTAAAAAGTGATGGTCTTGCCTCGGTCATCTTAAAACAGATGCTAGAAGGATACCGATCAACTTGGACCTACTCCTGAAATCAGCATTTAAACAACGAAGAGCAGCCTGTGGATGTTATAACATGTTTTAGATTTGGTTGTTACTACTCCATAAACAAAGGCCTGTATATTCAAAACATTTTATTCAAACATGCACCACAGTGAAAGGCCATTTTGGAAACTTGTGCGGAAAGTGACTTTGAATGTGGCATGGTTGTTAGTGGCCTGGGAAAGTCACAGCGGTAATGAAACTGCAGCTCTCCAGTGATGTTAATGTCATCTCTAGGGTTTGCTGACAATAGTACAGGGTAAAAACACTCAGAGAAGAATAGCTCGTCCCGATCTATTAGAGGGTAGAGCTGCGTCTAAATAGAGGCTTGTGTGAGAGAGACATGGAAAGCATAAACAGTTTTGTGTTTTGCATGGCTGAAAACAATCATTGACTGTATAATACAGATTTTGAGTGCCCACTAAAACAACACCATACATGTCTCACTGCATGTACACAAAGAGCCTTCACTGAAGCCTGATACAACAGAAATCTGAACACATCCCAAACCATCAATGTCCAATGAAACTAAAAAGCTCCTGCACTTGAAAATCCATTTACAAAGCTTGTCTGGACTACAAGTGGTTGCTGAAGTGAAATTGTGTTACTAACTAGATAATTATTCACTATATTTCCATTCATGAATTGTTGAACAGGTGTACCCAATCAAGACTGTAAGTGCATGTTCAAACTAGGCCTGTGCTGTTGTTCCTGACAGCGAGGTGTATATCGGCGAAATGGCCCCATATGTCTGCCCCATACGTCTACCCCATACATCTGCCCAATACGTCTGCCACAACTGGCACCAACGGGCACCTTAATCAGACATTGTGTGATTTCTAAAGGTTTTTATATTGTTAACGAGCAATTAAGAGGCTCCGCCCCCAAACCATGACAAACATGGGAAGGGTCTATTTGACTTTTTTTGATTTGTCTGGATGTTTTTAAAGGATGTTTTTACCAAT
>JAVQKC010099907.1:0-11279 GCA_036025475.1 Philypnodon macrostomus | reverse complement strand
CAACTACATTCATTCATGTGGGTTAAGTGTCTTGCCCAGGGACACAACGACAGTGTGCGCTCAGACGGGGGCTCGAACCACCAACCCTCTGGTCGAGGGGCGAGCGCCTACCCCACTGCACCACTGCTGCCCAGTTATTCTTAATTTGACCAATATAATTAGCCAAGGCTTATTTGTTCTGAGCTCAGCGCTCACTTAATAATCAATATCTAATTTATTATTCCACAAAGTTTTAGTCTGGTAACCATTTGTATTTATAATTTATTAAAATATGATGGTACCAGTACACCACTACACACAATGACTATGTAAACAAATGCTGTATTCATTACGTTTGAGAAGTGTTTGTCTGTGGTCTTCAGAACTGACTTTAGTTAATGTTTCACAGGCAGAGATTATTTGACACACACACACAAGCCAGAACAAATCCTGAGATTTTACTCTCTCCGATCTGAGGCGGGTCCCGGGGGTGGGTGCCAGAGATATAGTAGACTGGGCTTTAGGCCAAAGATTTCTTAATAGTGCAGTTGATTGTTTTTATAAGAAAGGCATTGGGAAAGAGTTTAAAACACACTTCACACACGCTGTACATGTGTGTACATGTGTGCACATGTGTGCACATGTCAACCTGGTAAATGTGTGTTTCCTAAGCTTTGTTTTCAGTTTCTACTGTTGGCCTGCAGACCAGTGACAGTCATGTCTGTTCTGTCTTGTGTGACTCTGGATTCAGCAGAGCTATAAATAACTCTTAGTTATAGTTTTTCCACTCAGTACATGGAAGTTCCTAGGGTCTCGAATACATAACACATGTAATTAAATATTTAAAGATTATAAAAGGGTCATTACACAATAATATAATATAATAAATAAATTGACCAAATTAATAAATCACAAATGTGGAACAATTCTGGATCCCAATAAAGGATAATCCTATAATGTTGTGAACATAATATCTCTAAGTATTAAGTAATGTATTTCCAGTGACACTAAAGAAACAGGATTGAGCCATTAGACATGGGGCACTACCACATCTGGAATGTGTTTGCCGTAAATACCCAGATTTCCATTTCATAAAAAGTAAAGCCTTTAGTCTTACAGAGAACATCTTCATACTTTATGTTTTCTTTACACATTGTACAATTGCCATGGTCTATATTGAGGTTATGTCAGTCAGGACTTACCAGTGTTTTTTCCGTCTCCTTAACAAAAAAAGCCTCTCCATTTTCTCCCAGTTTCATGTGCAAACTCACAGGCTCTCCATTGATCTCTATGTCAACCTGCAGTTCAAAATATTTTATCATTCATGCTTAAATTAATACAACTATACAAATAATATACAAAGAGCAAGTAACAACTGACCACTTTCTCCCGGGACCGCAGCACCCCCATTTTGCCGAAGCGGACATGGAAGGGGGAGCACTGCAGGGACCCATCGGGCTGACGGACCACAATGACATCAATACATCCGGAAAGTGTCGCAGGGTTGAGTCCCCTGTACAGCTCCTTCACCTGCACGAACACCTGGCCTGCCAGCTGACCCACATAGTTCATGGTCTGCAGCTAGACAACAACAGGGAAGAAACACACATTTGAGGTTTTTAGTATTGCCATTTCAATTGCCAAATAAGTCACTGCATGCTTTGCTTGATAATTATTTTTATTATATAGAAGCACAATTGGTGGGGGCTGAGTTTCATCATGTGACAGAGTGCCAGCCTTTGATCCACATCCTCTGATGCCCTGTCTAGAATGCCAAACATGGCACCAAAGAGAGGCACAGAGAGGGAACCACATTCACCAGATCCTTACACAGTGGTCATTTACAGAAGCGGGTCAGAGGAGGAAGAAGTCTTGAGAGATGGTTACCCACTAACAATTAAACACAGGGGATTGAGCCAAATCACAAGAATCATTTAGTCAATAACATAACGACAATACAGTGAATGGCAAATGAGACTGATATAGACATAAGACAATATGCACATTACAAACCTAACCATAATTGGTACTAAAAAAGCGTAGACCACTATTCTAATGATGAAACAGGCTTTTTATAAAGGACTAGTGCGGCACAAAAACAATCATGCTGTGATCAGTGAATGTGCTGTGCTGGATCATGCCACATAGAACATTTTGACCTTTTGACAGTAAGTAAGGTGGAGGGTTGCACAATGATTATATAATACTATTATGTTTTGGACTCAACATGCCTCAGACCTGATTTCATTGTCAATAGGGGCCACGTGTGAACAGATAGGACCATTCATTCGCTCACTTATCCACACTGCAGCCAGGACGTTTCCCGCCAACAGCCAATCACAACTCTCTATTATGTAATAGCCAATCACAAGACACAAGTGCTTGGCCATTCATTGCACTTGCTGCATTGTTTACTCGAATAGTGAGACACTGAGCGGTTCAGCATGGGCCCTAGAGAGATCAACCATCTTCTTGTTGTAGTAAGAACGTCATATAGATAGAATCTTGTTTATTCATTTTGTTAAAGTCTGGTCTAACCACAGCAACACAGCAAAAGCAGGATATAGAGGCAATATTTTAGGATTCATATTTTATTTATGTCCATAATAATAATGACCCTAAATACAATTCATTGTTAATGATACTATCTCCGCCTTTTCAGTAAGTAACACCTAACTCCCATTTCACAGTGAAAATGTCATTATATTGAGCATAAAAATCAACCTATTTTAATATGACACAACGTCCCAGTCCTATGATTTGGATTGTGTCATATGTGGCCTATGGGCAGACATGTAAACACTAGCCTCACACGGGGTGAGGCTGCTGAGTGTCTACGTCCATTCAGACTGCGGGTCCTTGCCAGTAAGAAAATACAAATGTAAACATTAACCACTACAGTGATTAGCAAGCATTAAGTAATGAGCAAATGCGTATTCATTAGGCTACAATACCGCACATATTCTAGCACTTACATTGTTTATTTACGTCGTTTTTCGCCTCGGTTGCTCTTCGCCATTAAAATGCCTGCAACAGCCGTCCTTTATGGGTTATTCCGTTACTTGTCATCCCTCAAATCGCATCAAAACGTTGTCAAGCCCTATTGGCATGTATCGCGCCAAACGCCAGCCTGATAGATGATAAGGAATCTTCTCTCAAGGCTGTCCTATTTAAAGCACAGCCAAAATATTCCTCCCACGGCGAGCGCCACTACACGAACCGACGCACGCTATTGGCCGGTGCGTAATGACGCGCCATGCAAAACTTGAGTGCGACTCTGAGTGAACCTACATCATTGTTGTTCATGGTTGTTTTCTATTGATCAAGGGGAGACAATAAAAGAAGACAGAGCACAGGACAGAAAGAGTCTCTTGGCTGAAGATAAGACTATAATTTTATCACTTGCCTCAGCAGACCTTTGAAGATAAACACATTACTAACTCAAAAACGAATTCCCGGATCAGTTTAAACTTTTGCACACAGGTGCACATCAGAAATACACCGAACTGGATTGATTTTATTACTCCTACGATCAATATTAATTAATTACTGCACTAAACTGTGAACGCAATAACTCCAAAAATACACCTTACATATCATGAAGGTGCTGAACTGGATTGATTTTGGTACTTCCATGATTAATGACAATTAAATAATTAACTAATGAATGCCCTGAAGAACTTTAATTGAGCCAATAATCCTGCTGAACATAAACAAAATCGCTGTTGAGGGCCTACTTTTCTCTTTGGTTTGTTGTTTTGCTCCATCAAAAGGGGAACATTTCAAAATAAGCCTAGTTAGGTAGAACATTGTGATTTCTACATGAGTGGGCACTGTATTTTATTGACCACATTTTGACCCTGTAAGGTTGTAGACTTCTCTTTCTTATTGCGCAACCATAGCCTATGTCTTGTGCAGGGAGGGACAAGAATAGCAATGACATTCAGCCTGCTCCAAGGCATCTAGACTTGTGCAGTGAACTGACTCTGGGTCATTTTATAAAATGTACAACTAGCCACCTGCCTTGTCACCTTAAGCAAAAGACAAAGCAGATATATAAGTCGAATATGCATGTTGTTATAGGATTCATACAGTGGTCGTATCTGTGCCTTTTGCTTAACTGAAACTTACAAACATCAGTGGCATCACAAACACTGCACATATAAAGAGGAGTACATACAGAATATTCTGCCACTGTAATTGCTTCTATGACAATAAGGTTTCATAAGAATATATTTTCATATCTTATCTTATCATAACAATTACATTCAACTATACGGGATCTATTTAACTACACTGCACAGTTGTTGAGTAGATTTCACCAAGCTTGTAAACAGGTCAGTCCTGGCACACTCATGTGGTCATGTACATAGCATTCTGGCTCAGGCTGAGCTGTCAGTCACTTTACTGTACATTTACTGCATACCCTCGGATCATGTGACTGTTTACTCTGTGGTCGATGGTGGTGGGCCAATAAGCATACGGTGAGAAACACCCAATCAGGGAGGGACAGGGAAGCACGTGTTGGGTTTTCTAAGAAAATCCTGCAGAGAGAAACAGAAGCCAACGGGAGAGAGAGTGTAGAGGGGCCTTAAGGGGAATGACCTGACAGACAAGATGAGCTTGTTTATTTATCCACATTATACATGTCTCAGGACTACACTGAAATTTACGATATATGCACAAGTCATCACAGTTTAAGATATTTACTTTCCTCCTCAAAAGAAAACAAAAACATTACTATACTGTTATTGCAATACTGGGGCATATACAATAATCTACACATAGGCTATTAAGTACAATTATCTGTACATCCCTGCATACAATATTGCATTGAGATAAATGTATCATATTGTCTCATAACAGCTCCATTGTTGTAATGGATTAGTAACTCATACTGACCTCTCACATATGAACTCATCACCTCATCCAGCTGCAAACATTCAACACTAACATGTGTGGCCTGGTGCTGTTTGTTTATGCGGGTATAGGATGGCAGGCTTGCTTTTCATGCATATATTTCATGCATGAAAAACTGCATGCTTGACTGTGTATTAGTCTTGTAGTGATTGTTTTTCTGCAGCCTTAGTTATTGATTTTCCGGACTGCTTCTTGTCTGACACGTGAGAGGCAATGGGGAAGGAAGAAGGTGGTTTGCTGAGAGACAGGGGTAGCCTGATCTATCCCAGGAACTTAGAGGTCAAGAATGCATTCATTTTGTCACCATGGTTATGTGGGAGTTGTGGGAGGATGGGCCTCAGGAGCCAATCAGGAAAGAGCTTCATGCATACGTCACAACTGAACTGTTGACCCCACCCCAATGAGGACATTTACTAGACATGCTGGTATTTGAAAAAAGGGTTGGTTGGTTGTGTGGCTGATGTGGCTCACTTCCTCGCCTCATCTATTACTCTATTAAAACACATTTAAAACTAACAAGTCTAAATTTTTACATGTTTCATTCACCCTAGGTCAGACATATGCACGTTGCATGAAACCGAAAGATAACTATATCTTGACAGAGAGAAAATGATTGTACAAGTAATAAAAATGGGTTAAACATGAACACTTTGGTCATATATAGCTTTATGGTAAAGGAACATGTTTAAGTGTTGACAGAGCTGGTGTCAGTGTGATACTTCTATTATGTAATGTTTCAGAAATGTGTGATGTAAAATGTCATGGGTCTGTGGTCTTACAGAGGGATAAGCAGCTCTTACACATGGCTACACACACAAACACATGCTAAGTAAACAATAATAAATAACAGAAGTTCATAATCCTACAAGTCTGTTTTTGATCAACATCATCAATCAAAAAAATACACCTTCAATGAGAGATAGCCTGTACTATTTAAAAATCCATGTTTAATGAGTATGCACCATTGTCATAAAGAACTATACATTTTGAGTTCTTACCCAGGACCAGCTTTCACTGGAACTCTCATCTTCACTGTGGCTGAAATCATCCAGTCCATCTTCCTCACAAGTCGTGACTCCATACCGTACCATTTGAAATACTTGTGATAAAAAAAGATTTGGAAGATATTTCTAAAGATTTAATAATGTGTTTTATTGTAACTGTGAGTTTAAGTAGTTAAGATAGTTCCACAGGAGTCTCAAAGTGTCTCATTAGTGTGTCTGAGCGTGGAAGTAATACTTGTTTAGATACATGTTGTTCTAAATTTACCAACAAGCATGTTCTCAGAAACAAGTACTTGGAGGAAATCTGAGAGCATTGGATCATACTCCTGCCTCTGCTCCCGATTCTGACGCCACTCTCTCCACAGTCAGTATTGGACCATACACAGCCCTCCACAATTTAACAATAATGTATAATAATTATGATATCATTATGGGTCAATATAGTTTTTAAAATATCGATTAAGTGCATTAACTAAGCTTATAGTCTAGTCATATATAGACGGTGTCTTGTGATGAGTGGCACAACTGATGATGTATCGCATAGGTAGAAACATCACTGAGAGGTTTCAGACAATGTCCTGTAACAAAGACAAGACGTGAAAACCAAGATCTGAATCATTTGGAATTGAAACACTGGCACTTTCCTGAAATCTAAATCTTCAGTTTATTGTTGATGCCCTTTGATATTGACAGCATGTGTTGTCCGGGTTTATTTAGAGCAGTTATTGGAAGTACTAGGCGGTTAATAGTACATTACGTCAGTTAGAAAACACAGAAAACACAGGGGTCACTTTAGGGCAGCCTGTGGTCCAAATCACATTTGCTCTTTGACTCCCACTCCTCTCATCCCAGACATTTGGATGTTTTGTGTGCGTTCTGTGTATTGTTTGAAACAAATGACCATATGACTTTATAATGACCTTTTGACTTTTATTTTGAATTGAATTCAACATGGACATATTTGTAAATCACAAAACAAACAAAAGATTCAAACTGTACATATTAGAATACAAAGGTATACAAAACTGTACATTGAATTTTTTTTCCCAATACGCAGTATTGTTCAAGCAGCAGGCAAAAATAGCTTTCATAAAAGTATATGAAAAACAGTTACAAACCCTGACAGATTTAGTACAAACAGTATTTTTCACACAATGCACACTGAGAAAACATCTTAAACATATACAAAATTGTACCAAATGTGGCTACACACAATTGTGTCTACTGACAAAAATTTGTTCCTTCTGCCAAAAAATTGAGACAAAGCACTTTGTGAAGTTTCAAACTGGTCCCTGAGAAAAAAATGAGAGGCTGCAGCTAAACATGCTAGCTCTCAAAGGCATCACTGTAACAAAATACAGACAGCATTCTACAATTATCATTTTTAGAAAAACAAATATTGGTAATAGTAGGTCGCAGATAGGAAGGTCACATAATATTTAATATATTATGTTTAAATATGCCTTGTTTAAGGCACATTATTTGGATTGATTGATTGTATCATTTATGCAGAGCAAATTAGCTTGTTCATATAAGATGATCACCAAAATAATCATCCAATAAGGCATATAGTGCACATGTACATTGATTCACAGTGTGATAGTCCTGTATTCAGTTTTAGACCTATATATGTTTTCCAGTGAGGAAAAAGAGTGGTCGATCCTCTTTGGAGTTGGCCGTTTGAAACTCATCACTGAGCCTGAATCTCCATTCCTCCTCCAGCTCCAGTCGGCCCACTGTCTGCCTCAAGGAGCTACGATCAGCACTGATGACACACAACGTGGCACCTACAGGCAACACACACCACTGTACGTTACTCCAGGGACATAATACAAGTGATCAGTATGCGACTGCAAGCCATGTCTACCTTTGAGGAAGGAAAACTTCTTGAGGAATCCAGGAGTGACAAAAGAATCCACAAAACAGAGAAGAAGGCCACTGAAGAGCAGCCCAGTAGTGGTAATGTTAACGGCATGAGGCCTGGAGCTGACAAAACACACTGTCACCTGCACAAGAGAGAAACATATTAAAAACAAAACTATTATTAAAACATATAGAGGTTTCACTGTGTGTATGGGCAGTACCTCAGGTCCCAGGTTGAGATAACAGTCCACAGAGAGCACAGGGTGTGTGTAGTTCTTGATGCTGAGAGGGAACAGCTTTTGGCTGGTGTGCTGCAGGTATTTCTCCAGAAGCAACTGAGCCGGTGTCGCTAGGAAGAGGTGCTTGCTGTCAGGGGCACAGATATACTGCGAGGGCCCCACGGAGGTTGGAACATCTGTCATCTGGAGAGGAAACATTGATAGTATATAGACTTGTTCACTAGCCATTCTAATCAATATTTTAGCTATAACACATTTGATAGTACTTGTGTAACTGAAGTAGTTGAGTATGTAAATAGAAAGAAAGACAATATGTAAGCTTTAAAGCTGTGCATACTAAGCTGTTAATTACTATATTGGTGATCTAAATCAGTGGTTCTCAAACAATGGGGTCAGGACCTAAAAGCCAAAAAGTGCAAATTGTTTTTGGTATGTCCATAAGCATCATCAAAAGGACAATAAAAGAAAAAAACACACAAACAAAAAAAATGGTATTAAATCAGACTTAGAAGAATCAAAACATAAAGACCTAATATAATTACAAAACTGAAAAAAACGTATTACAAAAAATAATAGTCCTCCTGAACCAGAAAAGTTGGGTCTCCTGAAAAAAAGTTTGAGAAAACAAGATAACGTATGTATCTACCTTGGTTTTGATGATAAATGTCTTATATCCTCCGATGGCGATCTGCTTCTTCATGACACTGAAACTGTTGAAGCGACAGACTATCAGCCCAGCGCTGTGCAGCCTCAAAGTGAAGTCCACGTCGTGACAGGTGAAGCGGTTCTGGTCATACTGGACTGTCTGACTGCGGTCCACATTAAGGAGGAGGAAGTCGTGAAGGTGGCCCCTTGAGAAAGGACCCATCTGCTTGAAACCTTTCACAATAACAGTTTAGTTAGTTTAGTTATTTGGTTAGTTTGGTTTAGTTTTCTTATTTTAGGATTGTAGATTTGTTGAAGCCCTTACCTGTTAGTCCATGGCTGCTCCATTTCCTGATCCCACACAGACCATAGTGTGTTAAGTCCGGACAGGCCTCCATGTGCTGTAACACCTGCTTCAGTGATACGCTGTGCTCCACTGGGCTGCTAACAAAATCAACATTAAAACATCTTTAAAATCAATAGTACATCAAAATAATAATAGCACTCAGAGAGTACAGACCTCTGCCAAGGCAGCTAATTCCCCCTATATGTACTCCTAAAATAAACAGTTCTACACAAAAAAATGACAAAATAGTTAGTTATCTTTCTTTGTTGTGCAACTTTGGCTGCAGTAGGGTTAAATGTCCACGAGATGGTGCCAGAGATTAGTTTTCAGCCTCAGACGTCTGTCCCATTATTGTGAATGAGAAAAAAAAATCCTGGATCATGTGATCCATATGCACTCCTAAAATAAACTGTGAGACCGTGCTCAGGATTCAAACCAAATCGAATCACTTCTTCCTTGTGTCATTCCAAAACTTCCCTGAAAACTACCCATATACAGTATAATTACCTCCTGGGCGAAGGTAATTATACACAATGCCCAAACTTACTTGTTGGCATCCACATCCACTGAGTTCCACATGACACAGGAGTCATCTGCCAAAATGATGAAGGGCCACACGTCTCCAGCAGGACCCCCACCCTCTGACCGGCGACTGCGCTCCAACTCCAGGTTATGATATGAAAGCTCTTTGATCAGAAAGTGAGCTGCACCTGTAACAAAACATTAGGACTAGTTATTAACACCATTACATTATATACAACGCATATAGATATAATGTGTGTAAGACAATACTAGAGTTGAGAGGTCTTCATCAGGTAATAAGTTCAAATCCTCTTTTATTTGGACTTTTAAATATTTTTGTGATTTACATATTTAATTGTAAACTCAGAATAAGTAATTATAAGCAGGATGTGAACAAAAATGATATAATACCAACCTATTCCCGCCCCATTGAAGACTGTAGGCAAAACCAGCATGATGTGGTTAGGCCAGTACTTCTTATAGACAGCCATTTCATACTCTTTGACCACCAAGATGTGCAGGTGTGAGGCTCCATCCATCGCATGGTAGAGGTTAAAAAGGCCATGCTCATGACGCCCTGTGGTTGGGGTGAAGATGGGACTCTTGATGCTGTCTGGACTCTGCAATGAGATCCATAAAAAATTGTGAACCACCTAGTGGAATAAAGTGAGCAACAACCTAAAAATACATTTTGACTTGTTGTGTTCTTAAGTTGTACTATATTGCAAGGTAATTACAGCATGTAGTAGTAGACATAAACATGACCAATCAGTTTACCCAGTCAGAAGTGAGGGGCAGCCTCATGCCCTCCAGTTGCCCTCCTTGCTTGCTAAAGCTGAAATAGTGCTCTTTGGACTTCGGGATGATGAAGTACAGCTGGATCTCTTCTCCGAGCATGAGGTGCGTAAATGTGAAGGCATGCAATGTTGACTCATACATCTAAAACACAGAGCAACACATAATGTGAATGTTTAAGATGATTGTGAAGGCTGTGACTGAATGTTTGCTCTGCTGACCTGATATCTGGGGTTGAAACCTAAATACTGGTGACACTGTTCACAATGATGGTAGGTGTTGTAGGCTGCATATTTGGACAGCTTGATTCTGGATGTTCTTCTGCGTAAGTACACATCTTCCTGTCTACCTAGAGGTTCTAGGAAAAGGTTATGGATTAACATATTAGAAACAGTTTAAAGAAAATAATCAACTATTACATTAAAATCTTCAAGTATGAATACCATTAACACCACATAAATACATACTTTCCCCACTGGGTTTATATCCAGGACAATAGACTGCACTGATGTCCTCGTATTTAGGATCATGTATGTTGTAATCAAAAGACATAGTACGCATCATGTCTAGATTTGGCCAGTGTGCGTTGGGTGGATGATACTGTGCTCCTTCTGCCTGGGTCACTAAAAACACAAACATATGTATATATTTATATATATACACACATACACATATATATATCAACTAGGCCTGTGCTGTCGTCCCCGACAGCAAGGTGTATATCGGCGAAAACTGCCCCACACGTCTGCCCCATACGTCTGCTACAACTGTTACCAACGGGCACCTTAATCACTTTTTTGATTTGTCTGGATGTTTGTGAAGAATTTTTTTGCCAAATTTAGAAAAGTCCCTGAAGCTGCATTCTTCTTTCAGTCTATAGGGGGCGCTATAGAGGTAACTGCCATCATATTAGTCAGATGTGTTCAGGGCCGGGGGGTCATTAGGTATTTCAGGTTAGAGCCTAAT
>JAVQKC010099888.1:0-11022 GCA_036025475.1 Philypnodon macrostomus | reverse complement strand
TTACTGAGCTGGATTTTAGATTACTGAGCAGGATTTTAGATTACTGAGCAGGGCTTTAGATTACTGAGCTGGACTTTAGATTACTGAGCAGGGCTTTAGATTACTGAGCAGGGCTTTAGATTACTGATCTGGACTTTAGATTACTGAGCAGGGCTTTAGATTACTGAGCTGGACTTTACTATACTAATGCATCATTTTATATAGCCTTTCTGGGCACTCAAAGACGCTTTACAATTGATTGCATTATTCATTCACTCCACACACTGGTGGTGGTTGGCTATGGCTGCAATGTAAATCTGAATTAGTTTGATTACTAGTTTCACAAGGAAACCGGTCCCACGAATGAAGATTTGTTTTTGCATAGCCTACGCATGAACTTAAAGGGGAAATAGAAGATGATTGTTAGAAGGGGGTGTATTTTTCCCACTCCTGGAGTCAGTAGCAAAAATCACTCTTGTCCCACAGGACTCCCAAAAACTCTCTATCCGGAGTCACTCGAGTCTACTCCCCACAGACCTATATACTGTTAGTGCTAAGCCACCTTTGTATCCACAGCTGCCCTGGGTCAGAGTGATGGAAATCAGAGGCGACACTACCATTAGTAGGCAGCTGTTTTGGGCCCCAAGCTTCCAGGGCCCCATAAATAAAGCCTGACATAAATATGTTTTGGAAATAATTAAACTTAATTTGATAAAAGAGCATTACAAAGCCAATTTGCCTTGCCAGTTTCCCTAGATCTCCGTATGGTTAAGCCGTCTGATTGCTGAGGGCTGTGGGACATAAAAAGTGGCAAATACAGAGGGCCCCCAAACCGTTAAATCCGACACTGATGGAGATGTGGCAGTCAAATCACGTTATATACATTAACACACACACAATGTTGCAATGTCTCCTCTAGACCAATGATTCAACAACTGTACAATCTTGCCTGGGGGGAATTGGAATCAACCACCCAATGCCATGCCCCCTCCCCACAATTTCTGGTGGTTAACTATGGACAGAGATACTAGGGACTATGTGTTAGCAGTGTGTGCCAGAGAGAAAACCGCTAACCAACGACTACGCCCCCTGCCTGTTCCTAACTGTCCATGGTCCCACATCGCTCTTGACTTTGTTTCAGTACTTCCCATTTCCAAAGGTAACACAGTTATATTAACCGCTTAATAATTGACCGCTTTTCCAAGTCTGTAGACTGTGTGGCACTCCCTAAGCTTCCATCAGCTCAGGAGATATCTGAATTGATGGTTCAGCATGTGTTTCGTCTCCATGGCACACCACTGGACATCGTCTCTAACAGAGGACCACAATTCATCTCACAGGTGTGGATGAGTTTCTGTTGGGCTCTGGGAACTAAGGTGAACTGGTCTTCTGGGTTTCACCCTCAGACCAACAGCCAGTGTGAGAGGGCCAATCAGGAGCTGAAAGCTGCTCAGAACCCTTCCAGTTGGAGCCAACATCTTTCACAATCAATTACAAGTCCTTAACTTTACCTTTGGGGATTATTTCAGATGAATTGCATTATTTACCACAGTCAGGGTTGCTGTGCCTCAGTAAAAGATCTAGAAGAGTCCTGGTTCTCATGACACAAATTCTATCTTGCATCGTCATTCAGTCTCTCCTTTATGATGCATTTATATAAGATTCTGAATCTAACATCTCCCTCGTGGCCAGGTGAGTGATGGGTGCAGCTGCTGTGTGTAAAATATGGCATTTGGACAGCAGCACATTAGCTCCACATCCTCAGGTCTTCTAAAGGTCAGCCGTGCTTTAAATTCAGTGGACACTCTTGGCCCGAGCCAGGGTTGTGACAGAGTTGATTTAGAGCCATCCACACAAGGGTCACACGTTCACCTGACACTGGTGTTAAGCTAAAACTTATGTATTCTACCTGAGATAGGGCTGCAATGTATGAACAAAACAAAACAAAACATGTGATAGTCAATAATCATGTTGAATATTGTAATTTATAGTTCAAAAGTTCAGAACATGGAAGGAAATCATGACTAAAATTTGACTTTATTTAGTCAGTGGTATTATTGTGATATATTTAGATTTTTGCGATACATATATTGGATTTGCTAATATTGGAAAGACAATAATTTTACAATATTTTGTGCAATCCTGGTTTGGGGCGCAGGGGCGTAAAAATGACAACAATGACAGATGCCATTTACAAAAATCCTGGATCCAGACAATGCTGTGGAGCACTCTCAAAATGAAAACAATTGTTCTTTGTCATTCCCGACTTTTCCTGAAAATTTCATCCAAATCCGTTTTTGTGTACAGTTGCTAACGGACGTACAGCCGGACTGACGGACAAACAGTATTGAATACATTACTTCCTTGGTGGGGGTATTAAAGGGCCCCATAGCACTATTTCAGAGAGACATAGCCTATAGAGAGACAACTTTCACTCTCACATTCACTGGGCAGTATTAGGATCACTGTGTATATCTTTTTACGGTGGGATCAAGTCATTATATTTGGAGAGGACGCACAGTAACAGGGAGGACATGCACTCACAACCTCTCTTCTTTGTTTATCCTGTCATTGGAAGAACAAGGGCTTCTCTTAATAGGGTCTCAATACCTCCTGGGCCCCAAAGCAGTTGCTCTGGACTTACTCCTAGCTACTGAGCCCCTGTCTTAAAGCTATCTAAACCAATGGCCTGTATGTTTGGCTGTAAGTTGATGCGCTGAAGCCAAAGTGATTTCTGCACACATTGATTTTTGACACTGGAGTCGATAGCGTTGACTTTGTGGTTTGCAGAAGTTTTCTCGTCCTCAGAGCCCCCCCCCCCCCACCTTCCTCCCCAGCGAGTGTTCCCCCGCTGTTCCACACATAAGCACTTTTTCTTACGGCGCAGTCGTTAGTTAGCGGCTGTCATCGAGTTTGCAAGGGATGGGAAACGCCAAGGAAACTGTGCAAGGGGGTTCTCTGCATGGGAGCGGTGAAATCAGTTAGTCCTCATTCTCTTCAGTCATTCTATTTATTTTTCATTCAGCATGTTTTGTGCAATTTCAACTAGGGCCGCACAATTAAAAAAAATACATATATCTAATTGCAATATGATTTTTATTTGTATGTATTTATTTATTTTTTTGACAAATATTGTGATTGTGATTACGTTTGCGATATTGTAAGCTTCAACACGTGAACGAAGACTCAAATATTAACTGTTAAACTTCCACAAGAATCATGTCTTTCAGGACATGTTGATTCAATTGCAATTTTGCAGTCCCCTTTTTTCATGGGACTTCAATAATAAATAAAATAAATCTTGAACTTTTTTATTCAGTGGTCTTTCAGTGGAAATGGAGAAGAACGTTTTAAAATTGAGGTATTAAAGAAAGTGTCCCAACAACTATGGGCCTTAGGCGGGGTACACCAGTGACCAGTTAGTTTGCAGTGCTGACACAGAGACATAATATTGACAGACAACCATTCAATCTCATTCATTCACTAATCACCCCACCGCAAATCACAATCATTTCATCTCTAGATTATGTTCGTCTTTCATTTCAAAAAGATATCCTCTGCTTTATAGATGTTGTGGATGCAACTAGGGGCCTTAGGTAGGGTACAACCTGAACAGACAGAAGATAAACTCATTAATACGGTACATTATTTTATCTATTTTCTGCTATTTCCCTGTCAAATGTAGCTCCCCGAACATCGATTTCTGGAATTTTGAACCACAAATTATTACTTTTCTCTGTCGCTGTGATTTTTGATCAATCCCAGTCCCATTACAAAGATGTCGGTTGTCCTTGCTTGTCCCCTTGAGCTCTGAAGTCTCTTTGACGTCACTGGTCATTGTGATGCTGCAGTCATGTGTCACCAACACAATGACTTTATCGATTAACATCTGCAGCCTCCTGCTCCGCTCTGGTCTGCTTTCTTCAACTGAGTGGACTATGAGCTCAAATGGCATAGGGTTAGTATGGTATGGCGGTAGGGGTACTCAGTATATCATGAAATTCTTACAAAACATTTTACCAAGTCCAATGGTATGTCCTTGAAAGCTTGGTCAATTTTGATGCAGAAAACAATGGCATAGTTTGGGCAATTTCAATTTTAGCAAATAATTCAAGTATAAAGGGGACAATAAACAGTATACATAGCTGGTTGGCCTCTATAGAAAGTTGGCAGTTTGAGTCCCACTCCAGTTTCTGTTCACAGGCAAGACACTTTACCTATCTTGCTTTAATGTATTAATGGTTTAGTGGTGGTTGGAGAGGCCAAAGATATGGATGATCTCCCACGTCGGTCTGTCCCAGGGCAGCTATGGCTACAAGGGAGGTTTACCACCTGTGTGACTATAGTGTATGTAGTGCAGTGAGTAAATAATGGCCTGGTATACCAACCCCACCTACTTTTTTTTTTTCTTTGGAAAAGCGGGATCACTTGTTCATAGTGTATCATTCCTTAAACACGAGCTGTTTACGAGCCGCAGCAGCGTGTATTCTGTTGGCCCTGTCATATACAAACTTTGCTAACAACAGGCTGTGTGCAGCATGCGTGGATTTTTAGCGTCGTGTCTTGTGTTTCTTATCAGTTCACTATACTTCGATAAACTCCTTTGAAATTAAATGCAATCGACAAGAGACCAGACTAACATATTTGTACAGAATAGGAGAATAGGAGGAGAGTTAGTTGCGGCTGGACAGGCTACTCTCGGATAGCACTGAGGCCTTAAAAAGCACACACTAAATGTCATTCATTTTTATATTATTATTGTTATTTCATTATTGATATAAATTCTCAGTTTTTCTATATTTTTCTGTTAGATGAGTATTTCTCTAACTAACATATAGTCCATTAATATTCTCTTAACTCTGCTCCTGTGTGTGGATGTAAAGTGCCATTCCATTAGTGGAGGACTCATAACTCTAAGATCCTCCGCTCACACACTCCACCTGTCTACTGCCACCTCCTTCATAAATATGTATATCTAATGTCCACACTTTAAATTAGTCTATTACTTAGTGTATATATATATAGAGCTAAGTGATGATGTCCCTCCCCTGGGGGATACATTGACATGTATTGGTAGCTGCTGACAGAACCAGTACATAAGTAAGAGACAAAGTAATTGAAGGATACAAAGATACAGTTACTGGTCACTTTATTAGGTAGACCTAGTATCCAATAAACAGGCCATCAGGTGCCTCTCTGCTTCTATTGTTGAGATGTTTCTCTGTGGATCTTGGTTTTTTGAGTCATGGCCCTTTTCCACTAGCACTCGGCTCTACACTTCTTGGTTTTACTCACTTTTGGTTGTTTTTTTATTACTTCCTTGTACCGCTTTATTGTTGACGGGGACCCCGGCACGAAAATGCTGTGACGTCCTATATACAGTATGTGACATAAACAAACACAGGACCTGGAGCATGGATCTATAATCAAGACAGGTGTACTCACTCAAAAAGAGAGCCAGAAAAGGCTGCAGGCAGTGAGGCGAAACACTATTGCCTGTGTTGACGTCACATTTCAGTATCGGCTCGGCTCATGGAACCACGGCTGAGAAGATACTAAAAAAGTACCTGGTGCTGGTAATGGTGGCCTAGGGGAACTGTGGGAAAGGCCCATTATTGTTGTATTTGGACTTTTTCTTCTGTAAGCTCTGGTGTGAAATAAAACCTCTTTCCTGGTTTAAAGGAGGTATTGATTAGACAGCTTTTCAGTAGCTTTTATGGAGTGCTCTCACCTGAATGGTAGACCCCCAGCCCCCGCCAGCCTGGTTTAGTCAGGTCTCTAACTCACTGCTCCATTCCGGCTTATTAGATATGCATTAGACCTGAATTATCCTGATTACTCTTTGAGTGGGTTGGGTTGCTGAAAATTGACTATCTGCCCCTGTTCTATCAGTAAAATTATATATATATAGGGCACTTCTAGACTGTTCATTTAAGGCCCTCACTCCCCTTGGCAACGTTTCCTCACATTTAACACAACATTGTCTCTGTGTCAGCCCTGCAACCAACCACCCATTGTACCCTGTCTAAGGCCCATAGTTGCTCCAGTCACTTAGGAGATAATTGACACACTTTTATGATCTAAATGAACTGATCATCTTTTATGTCTACTCCTTCATCCAGTTCAAAGGCCTCCTGCTCCTCCCTGACTGTTCCAACTTTAATTAAAATGTCTAATTACTAAAGCCAGGGAGGGATCTCAGGTCACTCCTTATATCTTTGAAGAGAAAGTAAAGAGCAGACCCCATGTTGTAAGATTTAACCAAGGCAGGCAAATCAGGTTAACCAGGAGATACATTTACAAAGAAATGAAATGAACCATAACATAGGGCAGGTTGTCAACTAATCAACAGATTCTCCAACTGTCTACACTGCAGTTGTGTCCTTGTGCAAGACACTTTCTACTATCTACAGTATGTGTAATTGGGGTGGTATGTTTGGTAGTGGATGAAAAGGAAGTTGGACTGGTATGGCTGCCATGACTCTGTAGTCTTCCCCAGGCCAGCTGTGGCAACAAATCTACAGTATTCTTATGATTGGTATGATTGAAATGGATATAAGCCAAAACTAAAGCTGGACCTATGCCAGGGCAAAATAAACAAGGACTAACCAAGGTCAAACCCAAGAGAGAAAACATGCAAAACTCAAGACTAATCAAGGACTAAATGTATGGAAATGTAATCAGCTAATTAGGTTGGCAGTTAGATTTCAACCCAGGACAGCTTTGACAAAAAATGAAATGCACACTTTTATTCTGTGACTGTATTGTGAAAGAATAATGAATGGTTGAGGAAGGCTTATAAGCAATGTAATCTAATCCATTACTACTAACCTCCAGCTCAGGAGACTTACTAGAACTAGACTAGAAGTCAGAACTAGACACTAGTTAGACTTCTAGAAATAGAATCTTCCTTGTACCACTAGAAAATGGCAGTGTTTACAAATCAATGTTTGTCCTCATTTCTTGCCCTCAAATGTTCCCCATAGCTTTTTGTATAATTTATTGATGACAACAGCCTGTAACTATTCCTACTCTGCTACGGGAATTGGAAGTCTCCATGTCAGCATGTCTGTCCTAATACATATTTGATCATTTTACATATTTTGGAAGCACACTGTAAATTATAATTTTTTTCAAGGTTTGGAAAAGGCTACATTAGTCTTCTTCAAATGCATTCTGATCACTGAAATGAAGAGCACTAATGATCTCGTAAAGGTCCTATATTATGCAATTTCTATTTTGAATACATTTAGGTTACCATTTTATGTTTTCCAACATCAAACATGCAATATTTATCTAATACAAGCTGTGGAGCTCCCACTTGTACTCGGTGAGAAACGGTCTGATTAGACACCTGTTCCTGTTTTAAGAGAGGGACAAACGATTTGTGCCGGATTTTGGGAGGTTTCCGGAAATAAAAAAAAAACAACCTCCAAACCACTTTTTACTTCTTCTGGGATATAAACAAAGCCTTGCCAAACACACTTCTTCTTTTATCAGACATGTTGTTAAATGGTGGTGGCAACAATTTTAGTGTCAGCTCTTGGAGAGGACTTAAGATCAACAGAATGAACATGCCAGAATGAAACAAAATACAACTCTGGGTATGTGTTTGAAGTAAAACTACATTAGAACATTGTTAAAAGCTCAGAAAAGTCCATTTTGCAGAATAGAGGCCCTTTAATCATCAGACCCGTTACTAGGATGGATATATTGGGCAGCAAGTTAACATTTGGTCTATTTGTGGGTGGCAGTGGTGCAGTGGGTAGGCGCTTGCCCTTCAACCAGAGGGTCGGTGGTTCGAGTCCCCGTCCAAGCACATACTGTCGTTGTGTCCCTGGGCTAGACACTTAACCCACATTGCCTATGAATGAATGTGGCCAGGTCTCCATTGTAAATGAGAATTGGTTCTCAATTGGCTTATCTGGTTAAATAAAGAATAAATAAAAAAAACAGAAAAGGAAGAAACAGTAGTGAACCAGAAACACAATATTAGGCAGGTGGTCAAAATGTATGTATATGTTGGTAGTATACATTTACTCAAGATCAAAAACAATCTTACTTCGGTCTATTGAGTTCGGTTAGCTTTATCGTGTCATCAGCCTTGTGCCTTTTCTCCATGTGGTCCTTGTCCTCCTGCGTAAACAGCCATGAATGATTCTACCACACTTATAGGCCAGTCAATATGACCCGCGTGTGAATGGAAGGTAATCGCAAAGCATTCAATCATTCATCCATAGCCGCCCACTTGCTACTCTGTGGACAAGAAGAAAGGGCATGTGAAAATCAATGGCAAACGTGTCCAAAAACATGGCCGGAAAGACATAACGGAAGGAAAGTGACAATTGGATTAGTTGATGTGAAGTCTGAGTCACGCTGTCATATACAGATAATAGAGTGTCTTCACTTTGTTAGAGTGCGGGGACCATTTTTATTGACATTGAGCGAAGGAACAGGCTAAAGCAGATGCACTGTTACAAGTGTGAGCAGGAGCCACAGACGGAATGCACAGCTTCCTTTGTAGTCAGCAGTCAGAATAGTTACCGCTATATTTTTAAATGACATGGAAATGTGTGACTTATAAGTTTATTTTAATTTTACAGTAAAGGTACTTGTTTCACAGCCAGCCCATTGGTCCCACAGCCCAATGTTTCCACATTTCTAAGATTGTAAAAAATTAGACCCATTTTTACCACAACTTAATTTTTTCTTATATGTTACATTTTATTTAATTTTTTTAAAAATAAGGCCCATTGTTCCCACGTGTTGTTTGTGGAAGGAATATTTAGAAAACTGTCCATCTGGAACGTGGGCTGTGGGTACAATGGGCCGTGGGAATAATGGGCCATGGAAACAATGCGCCCCTTGTTTTTCATTGTTTCGGTCCATTGTGGCTTATGATACGTTTACTTATAGACTAGTTCAGCTCTCTGGTACTGCATATAAACAATGTGTTTTTTGAGTGATGTGTTTTTCTGGTGATTTTGTCAATGTACTGCTATGCACTTTATTTGTATGACTGAATTCTTGGACAACAAAAAAAAACCATGAGCTCTCAGAAACCCATTTGACCAATAATTCAGAAGCGGGTAATCTAGTCCTGTGCAGGTTTGGTGTGGGCAGAGGACGTGTAAACAGAATAGAGAAGTACAGCTCTCTGGGGACACGTAATGTAAACAGATGGAGGCATGATGTGGAGCTATGGGCTGAAATAGTACTCTCAATCTCACTCTCTTCATGTACAATGTGGAGGTATTAAACAGCAGCATTCAGGAGAGGGGTGGAGGGATGGTGTGCTGCATTCACCGTTGGAGGATTTCATGTAGGGACATTTATCAAACAGGACTGTAGCTAACTAGAGCTGGTCTAGTGTTCCAATACAAGGATGAAAAAACCCCATTATTCCCCAATGTTCCACTACTGACTGGACTCTCCTCTTCTGTATCCTGGCTTACTTGAAATTGACATAGCGTTCGATCCCGCTAAGATTTAAGACTAGGGTCAAACAGTTTTGTTCAGCCTGTTGGAATTTCTCCTGGTAGTATCCGTTTGTGAGGCTCTTGGTTCAAATACACTACGTTACTAATGTGCAGTAAAAAATCTTGTTGGAAGTTGGAAGATGTTCTCTGCCATCACAATATCCAATCATTGGCACAGACAACCGACTGTGATCTGGCTTGACCGTTTTGCAAAGCCTGTTCAATATATGCTCCTATATTTTAAAAATTTTAAGTGACATCTAGATATGCCTCTGTAATTTTAGCTGCTTTAAGACAATCTTTTCAATATTTCATATGACTACTGGAAGGTAAGTTGGAGCCAGAATGCAACATTTCATGTCTGTGGCCTTTTAATATACAGCAGACATTTCACCAATGCATGGCTCTTTCTTCAGAGCAAACCAATCCACACATGTGTGCTTGGCCCTGTATTTCAAAACAAACAGAACAATGAAAGAAAATTATTAGCTTATTCAGAATGCCAATGGCGGTCTATAGTCAATACACAGAATGATTACAACTAAACGGCAGTGGGTAAGCGGGGTTGCCGGTTCGAATCCCTGCCCAAGCGAATATGGTCGTTGTATCCCTGGGCAAGACACAACCCACATTGCCTGTGAATGAATGCGTGATTAGTGTTTGGTGGTGGTCGAAGGTGCAGTAGGCGCAAAATGGCAGCCACACTCCTGTCAGTGGCTACACAAGTAGCTTACCACCACCAGTGTATGGAGTGAATGAATAATGTAATTGTGAGGCGTCTTTGAGTGTATAGAAGTATGATGCATTAATATAGAATAGTTATTGCTGTGGTAATAAGTAATGGGGATCCTGAATAAAGAAAGAATAATGAAAATGGTAATAATCATCCAGATGGCCAGATGGTTTGCCAATAAGTTCTTGGATTTACCTCTAGGTAGGAAAGTATAATATTGCTCAGAGGGCTTCAGTTGATGCATCTCCGAGCACCCCTACCAGACACTTCAAAATTTATATTCTTTCAAATCGATTTAGTAAATTGTGCCAGGTGATTTAATTGACATGTAATACTGAAACTGTAATGAGAGAGCTTAAGTGCAGAATGTTGTTCACGCCATCACTCTGGTACTACATGTTCTATGCACACACATTCATTTGTCTGTTCGATATAACCTTCATTTAATAAAGACAATGTTCAAGTAAGTCCAAGTAAAGTCTATATTCTGCATTATCACAAGCCAATGGATTTAGTCATGCTGATGCCGCTGATGTTCAAATTAAGCTCAGAGAAAGGTTTGACAAAGATACAAAATCCAATGAGTGGCAGTTCTTTGGGTGAAAATATTTTACTAGTCGATATTTTCATGGTACAGCATGTTACCTTTTACCCTAACTTTTACTCCCACATTTAGCCCTCCATAAATTCAATTGTCTGAAATAAATTTTTTGGTAACACTTTATTTTAGGATACACTTATTAACCACTAAGTGCTAATAAGCATGTTAGTTAGTGGTGAATTAGCTCCTAATTAGCATTAATTAAGTACAAATTAACCCCTTATTCGGTG
>JAVQKC010099886.1:0-11015 GCA_036025475.1 Philypnodon macrostomus | reverse complement strand
GTAGATATGGTGACAGCCGGTGAAAAGGGGTGAGCCGTATACGGGACTGTGAGCAACTATGAGTCTATCTGCCTCGACACTTCCGACAGGTGCAGACTGGTGAATACTGTACATACAACGTTGAGAGCACATGGATAAACCTAAACGCCACGGGTCTAAACCTGGGCTCAATTCAGGTCAAAACCAGGACAGGATAAAACCAGCTGGACCGCATTATTTCTCAAACTCAGTATACAGCCCTACTTCAAACTCTAGACTTACTCCCATCTTTGCAGTATTCCACAATGTACCCATCCAGGCCTGAGTCTCCAATGGTCTCGGGAGCCGTCCATTTGATGGTCAGACTGCTTCTGTTCACATCTTCAACAGACACAGACAGGGGAGCGCTGGTGGGCACTGGAGGGGATATAAACAAAGATAATTAGACACCACAAAAATCTTAAATAATAATAATCATTTGTAGGTGGCTCCCTCGACACTCAAGGTTAACACATATAAGACATATAAAGACTAGATAAAAGCCATCCAAAATAATCTATAGAGAACAGACCTAAAAACAGTCATAAACAAGAACGAGAAATAACCTATACATGAGCCGTTATATCTCAATAGTGTTCGATTGAGAACAGGGCTTGATATTTAGTGTTACCTGCTGGAGGTGGAGGTGTGGGGGCTTTAGGCGGCTCCTCAACAACTGCAGGTTCAGCCGGAGCAGCTAGCATTAGACAAGCAGCAAAAAAATGTTAGTTGATTAGCTAGTATCAGTCAATGTGGCTCTGTACAGTAGCATCTTCCACGTTTTGATCAAGCTATAGAGAAATAACTTTAGCCACTTGAACTTCACCACTGTAAAACGCTTTGTTATTGTGCCATGTTTACCATCTGTGGGTGCCTCTGCCACAGGAGCAGCACCTTCTTCAGCGGCAGGAGCATCAGCGGCAGGAGCATCAGCGGCAGGAGCGGCAGCGGCAGGAGCATCGGCGGCAGGTGCATCGGCTAGTGTTAGAAATACCATTATGTAAGCCAAATGGTAATAATGAATGCAACACACGCAAGACATGTATCTGTTAGTCAATGTAGATCTCCATTTGAAAAGGCAATTATAAGTCACTTTAGTCTTAACTTAACACCAGGGAGGAGCTTAATGCATGATAGTTTGTGGCAGAGATTTGCAACATGTTTACCATCTGTGGGCACCTCTGCTACAGGGGCAGCACCTTCTTCAGTGACAGGAGCATCGGCAGGTGCATCGCCAGCAGGTGCATCGACTACCGGTGCATCAGCTAGTGTTAGAAATACCATTATGTAAGCCAAATAGTTAATAATGCTATTCATGCAGAAAATGTATGTATTTGACAGAAGCAGGCACCAGAGCAGGACAGTGGAGGCTGTCAGCATGTGAATATGAACAGATTTACATATAAAATGACACACACAAATAACACATTGATATACCATAAATATTACACATAAAGGGTAACCAACAGTCACATTGACATGTTTGAGAAGAGCTTGATGACATGACAGTTTGTGGCAAAGACATGATCCTGCCACATGTTTACCATCTGTGGGAGCGTCAGGAGCAGCACCTTCTTCAGCGGCAGGAGCCTCTACAGCGTCAGCAGCAGGTGCAGCAGCAGGAGCATCAGCTAATGTTAAAAATACCATTATATAAGCCAGACGGTATTTGCATTATGTTTATGCAACACATGCAGGAAATCATCTGGATGTATTTGACACAGGATGGTGGTAACTGTCATTAGAAGGTTTGTGAAGAGATTTCATTAGACATACAAAATTACATTTATATACCATGAGTACTACACATGTTGAGGAGACCAAACAATCTCATGAACATTGTTTGAAAAGACCTTGATGACATGACAGTTTATGGCAAAGATGTGATCCTGCCACATGTTTACCATCTGTGGTAGCATCTGCCACAGGGGCAGCACCTTCTTCAGCATCAGGAGCCTCTGCAGTATCAGCAGCAGGAACGGCAGGTGCATCAGCGACAGGAGCATCGCCGACAGGTGCATCAGCTAGTATTAAAAATACCATTATGTCAGCCAAATGATAACTATGCTGCTCATGCATGAAATGTATCTGGATGATTCAAGCTGACACCAGGACAATGGTAGCTGCCATTAGGTTTGTGAAGAGATTGAGTTAGACATATAAAATTACATTGATGACATGGCATATCTTTACCATGATTACTACACAGATAAAGACCAAGAAATCATATAAACCAAATGTTTGGGAAAAGCTTGATGGCATGATAGTTTGTGGCAGAAAAGACATGATGCTGCCATATTTACCATCTGTGGGAACACCTGCCACAGGAGCAGGACCTTCTTCAGCGACAGAAGTCTCTGCAGCATCAATGCCAATGGCGTCAGGAGCGCCAGGTGCATCAACTACCGGTGCATTGGCTAATGTTAAAAATACCATTGAGTCAAAGAGTTATTAATGCTACTCATGCAAAATATGTATCTGAATGTTGACTGAAGCAGACACCAGACCAGACCAGGACAGGACAGAGGAGGCGTTCAAACAGGTTTGTGAATAACATATATACCATGAATACTACACATATAAAAGAGTGAAAATCCATCTACATGTATAGGAAGACATTGATGGCATGATATTTTGTGGCGGAAAAGACATGACGCTGCCACATGTTTACCATCTGTGAGAATCTCAACAGGAGCAGGACCTTCGTCACTGACAGGAGCATCAGCGGCAGGATCGACGGGAGTATCAGAAACAGGGGCATTTACTACCGGTGCATCGGTTACTGTTAAAAATACCATTGAGCCAAATAGTTAATATAACGCTCCTCAACAGTGCTTGTGAATATGAACAGATTAAGGGCACATGTTTACCATCTGTAAGACCCTCTGCCATAGGAGCAGCAGGAGTATCGATTACTGGTGCAACTGTAGTAGCAAAATAGAAAGTATTAATGCTACACATGCACAAAATGCATCTGTATTTGATGGAAGCAGAGCAAACCCGAGATAGCTGTTGTTAGGTCAGGATTGTGAACACATTTAGTTAGACATAGAAAAGGACATATCTTTACCACCACAGTCATATGACCCACATGAAGAGTGTGTACTAGGGCTGCAACTGACGATTCATTTGCTAATCAATTATTCTGTCAACAATATTATTATTTTTTTTAATCAAATTTGAACCTAGGAAAGCTAAAACTATGCCACCTGAGGACTTCAGGATAGAGCATGCTTACAGACTTTACAGATTTGTATCTTTTATATTTTATTTTGGGTGCAGTTTTGATTTAGTTACTTTTTCTCTCAGCAAATGGCGTGTTTTAGAGTCTGTATGCGCCAGTTAACGATGATCGATTACTAAAGTTTCAATAATCAATTAATCACAATTAATCCCGATTAGTTGTTTCAGCCCTAGTGTGTGCATGTCAAAGTGTGTGTTTGTGGAGCTCCTGTTGTGTGTTTACCCTCTGGAACATCTGTCAGTGGAGCAGCTTCTTCTTCGACAGCTTCAGCTTCAGCTAAAGTTAGGGGTTATAGTCCAGGTTAGTAGCAGCAGAACAATCATACATCTAGGTCCATTATCCAAAGCTGCTGTTTCAATGACTATTAGGCTACCAATTTTACATAGGTAAAATAACAATATATTGCCTAGTTTGGGAAGCAGCTCTTGGCTGATGGAGTAGTGATGATTAGAAATGTTTCTGATTGAACAAATGCAGCTCTCTTGCACATTGTACATATGGTTAGAAGTCATTAAAAATTGCCATTACCAAAAAGCTGTGCCTAATAATGTAAAGGGTAAAGGGTAAGTCCTATAAAAGGGGGATATTATCAGTAAAAACAAAGACCATTGGATGTTAATTGGCATGTAGGCCTTTTGCAAACCAATAGCCTAATGGTATTCCACTAACTTTACATTTAACAAGCTTACTTTATCGGTGATGTGTGCATTTCTTTACACTAGTGCTGCATTTGTTGACTAGAGCTCAACATTATGAACTTCTTATGGAAACGTTTGTCCTCTTACCTGTTCTCTCCGTGGTCAGTGGTATGGTGTTTTCCACAGCCGTGCAAACCCCAACCATAAATAGTTAAGTAATATGTGCAGTCTGAAGGAGCTGTCACCAGTGACTAGTGAGCACAGGTCACTGAGATGGACTTGACCTCTGTGATCCCTGAGCTGTGATGGTGCCTCTGGATGACTAATAGGCTACATTAAGTTGTCTGTAGCCTACACGTGCATCTAACGTTTAAACAAACTTGACGAGCACACACAGTTGTCCACATGTGTGGCCCACACATTTATACGATTCAATTATCAACCATCAAGCAGAAGAAATGAAGATGACATAAATGAAAATTACATACTTCCAAACATCCAATACAGTTAAAAAGTAACGTACAGTTTAACCGTAATATTTTAGAAATATTTTGCTAAATATGTGCAACAGAATCCACCAGTGACTAAGAACACTGGGGTGGATCCTTGAGTATTACCTGGTGGAGCTGCTTCAGCTGCGGGTGGCTCCTCCGGCGCGGCGGCAGCTTCTCCTTCGGCCGCTGGAGCAGGCTCTGCAGGGGCAGCCTCAGCTGGAGCAGCTTCGGCTGGAGCAGCCTCTTCAGAGACGGCGGGGGCCTCTGCAGGAGCCGGCTCAGGTGCAGGTTCAGGTGCGGGCTCTGGTGCAGGCTCAGCGGCCTTCTCCTCAGCCTTCTTGGCCGGAGACTTTTTGATGGGCGCGGGTTTGCCAGGCATTGTGCCGCAATACAGCCAGGAGCTTAGGATGGGGGGGTCCCGTGAATCTTAGTTATATATATAGTGTGGGTGGTGGGCTTGGACTGAACTCCACCCACTCCCAGACTCTTAGCAGCCTCCTCAACTCACCAGGCCCCATCTAAAGTTATTTGGTTTGTGTCACACAACTATCGATTAACTTTAAATGTTCTCTTTATCCTCTTGATGTAAAACACTCCACATTCGTCAAAAGATGGTTTATTATTGGCCTACTGTAGACTTCTTGAGACAACTGCCGTAAGAGAAGCACTGCAGTAGTAGCGCCCTCTAGTGAATATCACACGAAAAAGCAGAGCGCACAGGGTAATGTGAAGAATGGCATGACTTTATTGTGTCCATTGCTTCATGTTAGACATATGAGTTTGATGAGGTTATAGAGACGTCACATGCCAAACAACGCATTTCAGGCCCATTTCACCAAGTGCTTCATCCTCTTTATTTCAGAGGAAGACAACCACCCATCGTCCACTCCCTACATTTACAGGGGCCAGAGTTCACTTAGCTCTTGACATTTTGAATGATTGTTGTCGCATATGCACAAATTATTTACAGTGTTTACAAGAGTGATGTCATGTACAAAAGAGAAGGAAAAAAAACATGTACAAATATTTGCATAAGAAAACAGAACCCCCCCTCCTCCTCATACTGTCATAAATTAACTGTGGTAGGTCCAATGATACTAAGGAACTTTGGGAATACTTTTTTTGGGACACATGCGCCAGCGTTACATGTCTCATCAGTGCTCAAACTAATCCTGCAAGAAGTCACAGTTTGTTTGTGGCTCACTATCTCACATGCATGCTTTTTCTATTTGCCTATCAATGTGACTTTTAGCCAAAGATCAACAAAATACCTTATTGAAAAATGCCACAACAAAGTAGGCCAGAGGAAGTGGTGATGCTTCCTACCTATGATATATATATATACTGTAAAACTCTCATTCTAGGCTTCCGTGTGGTCAACAAAATGAACTAAAAGCAGCTTCAGGCCGATTTGTGTTTTAGGCACAAACATAGACATAGGCATCACATCTCTGCTAAAAAAAACAGAGTATAGTTTAAAGATTGTGGTGAGGTACTTAACGAGGGCAAGACAAACTAGGTTCAGTCTCCTCCCTTTACATTGTCCTATATAAGCTTTCTCCAAAATGCTCATATGTGAACAGTCCAGATAGGAGAAATGGAAACTCGTGAACTCATTTCACTGTAAAACATAACTGCATGTGCAAAATCATTTGGGAAAAGGGTAAGAGGAAGACAGTCAGAGTGTGATAACTCTTTTCACAACAGTTACAAAAAGTCATTATGATATTTAGTCATTTTCAGTTCTCCATTATACCATGTGTTACAAAGTCTAAATCTCTGATGGTAGAGCAATGTGGTTCAATGGAGCGGTACTGTTGTACTAGACACAGATGACTTAGTAGAAAATCTTACAAAATGAGGTTTGTAAAAGATGAACCTTGAATATCGTATTATTAAGTCAGCAAGCAGGCTGTTTTGTCTACAGTTTTTCTTATTTTCATTCAATTCTATTAAGACATATTTGGTGCCGTCAAACGTCGCCCGTGATAATCATTATTCTTTTGCCCAGACCACATAACATATTTTCAACCCATGCAATTTCACAGTTCACTACCCTACTATCAACATCTTTGATTGGTGCATTGGCCAAAATAGAACACTGTTTTTTTTTTATGTTAGCTAATGTCATTATTTTTAGTTTGCTCCATACTGCCATCCAGAGGGCTCACTTGAGATCTACAGCATTTGGCTTTTCTGATTATATCCCTTAACCCACTCTCATAAAATCCATCTCCCACAAGTAGAAAATAAAGTGCATTTTTAGCTGTTGTGGAGTCCTACATTTGGAGAGACCAGTCTATGCACTTCTTGGTTACATAAAGCCATGAATTCAATAAGCACCAATAGTTATTAACATTTGTGGCAGTACATTGAAGGGGAGAATGATTCAAAAATATTTTGCATAATACTTCTCTGGATACCATGCACTTGCAGATTCAAAAAACGACAATTTAGATCCTCTCCATCCAATTATTGTATGCACATAATTCAATTGTGACAGGTCCAATATAGCAGAGTCCCACAGGATACATATTATCTTCAAAGTGTAGCTTGAAGCGTTGAATCCAAACAGCCTTCACGTTCTGGAGACTCAATGTAGTTGGCTGATTCTTGAAGCTTCAGGAGCATAGCCATCTAGGTAACAGGAAAATACATGGTAAGATAAATGATAAAATATATACTAAAGCTATGCAAAACTAGTTAATTGCACTCACCAGTGGGTCTGCCTCTAGAGAGCTTGGTGGAGGGGTGTCTTTGGGGGGCTTCTTGTCTTCACTGCACAGACTGACGCTTGGGGGAGGTAGGTGGAAGAGTCGGGACTGGTCTTGTTGTGCGTTGGGCCAAGGCAAGGTCCCTCTCACCCACTCCACTGGGTCCTCCCATACAGCTTTCTGACCATGTACCTAAATGACACCCACATTGTTAGTTTATATTTAGGTATGATTATGTGCTATTATTGCATTAGTTTGGGGTTTACCTTGATGCCATCTTTCGCTCCTTCTTGTAGATATGGTATAATGGAGTGGTTCCACAGATCAATAAACCATTGCTTGAACTCTGGCACGGTTACTGGACATGACAGGAAGAAGCATGGACCTAGAATGGACAGTTCACAGTTAAAGCCCACATCTGTGAGAGATATAAACTTAATGAAATCCTTGGTTATTGTGATTTACCTATGAGAAAGTCTGAAGTGCTGTGTTTCTCCAGAAAAGTGTGGAGGTGGTACCAGAGCTGAGGGATCCAGTCTAACACATGCATGAGGGACTGGTGCTGTGCGGAGTCTATCGCCCTCTGCTGGTAGGTTTCTACAGCTTTGCGATGAAGGTACCTCACCAGGAAACCGTTGGCTGGTTCCACATTGTTGGAGAATGTGACCATCCTGTGTGATACAAGTATGTGTTATTTTTGTTATTTTAAAAAGATAATAATTGAAAAGAGTTTTATATTGTTACCTGAAGCTAAGATGCAGGCCGTGGTTAGAGTTCATCTTCACAGGCTGATTTGTGGTCCCAATAATGTAAGGACTGTAAAAAAAAAACATTGATTAACTTCTGTGATATGACCTGTGTTTTTTTTGGTGAAAGGGTAATTTATGTTAGTTACCATTTGTGGTATTTGCAGGTCAGTGCACCATTAATGAGCTCTGTGATTGCTGAAGCATCACTGATGTCATCTATGATAATGACCAAAGGCAGCTCTACACTCTCTCGGTCAATCTGGTTTGATAGATTTGACAGATACAGCTGCAAATCCTGTGTCGAAAGATGAAAAGATTAGTACGCATTTATCTCTAGTTGTTAAATTTACCATAGAGTGCTGTAGTGTGGTACCTTTTGTGACTGTCGGTGCATATTGAAGTTAACCGTAGAGCTGCGTCCCAGTAGACATGGCTCCTGCTCAGTTTCAGAGTCACAGAGGCTGCGCTGCCGGAGGTAGAGGGCCAGTCTCTGAGCCAGGTAAGTTTTACCTGTCCCACTGGGGCCAGACATGACCAGACGCCTGTGCTTCAACAACAGGCTGATGTAGTGCAGCATCATGGGCTTAGGAACAAGCGTCTCAAACACCAGCGAATCAATACATTTCTCACGAAGGCCTAAGCAGACAGAAAAAAAACATAAGATTGACAAAATCACACGGTACAAGAAAAGCCAAACAGACATTAGGCTAAACACATGTCTTCAAATTACAAAACATTATTGTAGTTAATTGTGTCAACTCACTAACCTTTCAGAGTGATCAGTATCTGGGGTTGACCACTGCCCAGGCAACAATAAGGCAAAGACTGGGGTTTGTCCCCTCCTATTACCCTCTGCACTCCTTGAGTCAGCTGATACAAGAGCAGTGACTCAGAAGAGAGGCCTAAGCTAGACGTTGGGTCCACCTGAGCAAGGTAGTCCTAGAACACCAAGAACATTGTAAGTTAGTTTGCTGAAAGAATTAACTGGAGAAACATAATGCAGGAAATAATGACTTACTTTAAAAGTTTTACTGATCAAAGAATCGAGACAGAGCCAGTCCGTTCTCCCACTGACCAACACTGAGCCTAAAAAGTACAACTGTTGCTTACTATCCTGTAAAAGACACATGGAGAGTTTTATATTACAGCACATATGCATATGTACATTTTAATTTAAAGACGTTAATAAAAGTAATACCTCGGGTTGGTCACAAATGCGAACAGAAACTTGAGCACAGATTTCATCTTTGTTTGAAGAAATGCTTGTTGTCGTGACAGCTGACACATCTGAAGGTAAAAAAGAAATTGGAATGAGAAAATAAGAAAACCCTTTGAATATAAAAATAGGGAACACTTCTTATTTACCTGCATCTTTACAGTCATTTAAACTGAGGCTGAAGGACTTGGTGAGGCCCATGGATTTCCTTCCTGGTGTCCCGAGGAGAGATGCAAGACCCGAAGGCTGTGATGTGGATGAAGTGGGGCCAGCAAGATTGAGCTGACTTCCTGTTTTCAGATTGTCATTCTCTGCTTTGAGGTTCTCTACTGTTGACTATAGACAAAAACACAGAAAATTAAAATGTCTTACTACTGAACAGTGTTTGTAGAGTTATATGTGCATGTGACACTGACCTGCATGTTGTTCATGGCCTCTCGGAGCTGCTCGAGTTGGTGGGCGGAGTTTAAGGCCTCCAGTCGGATGTCTGTAAGTTCTCTCTCTTTGAACAAAAGCTCCGAGCGAAGACCTGTCACCATCCTCTCATCCTCTACCTCTTCGGCGGTCTCCATGATACTACAGGAGACACAGCTGTTATTAAGCAGTCAGTAGACACATTTCTTAATAGTGAAATATAGCTATTATACCAAAGTCATTAACCACTCCCCACAATTGTAATAAATCAAACAAGCCAAAGTAGCTAGTTACCAATGTACCCCCATTTGTCAGGTTGGCTAGTGTTACTGCCAAGGCCTAATAGAAAAGTATGTAAATTACAAGCAGGACTATTATTAAGTGACCTGTATGTACTTACACACAGGACGTTGTAGAAGCTGATGTCTTCAGAGATGAGGGGCTACAGTCACCTCCGTCTATGCTCTCATGGGGCATCTTTGGGGAATTTGGGGCAGATGAGTCAGGAGTGGCAATTTCCTCGATGTCAGAGTAGGTCTTTGTTCCTTTCTTTATGCTGAAAGCCTTGCCAAAGGAACTCCTCAACTAAACAAAAACAGAGAAAAGTAAAAATAGTAAGAGTAGTATGGAAATATGAATATGTGGATGTGTTAGGTTTGTTATATGTTATATATAAAATAAATGGATACAAATAGCATGTACTAAGTCAACTCATGTCAGCTGATAAACCCCATATGAAACCATCTACAAAAGACCCGTTAATTACACAAGATACTTGCTAAATCACAGTTAAGAAGTTAGTCAGCTGATATAAAAAACTGTATTCTACTTTCATGCTCTACAAACGGCTTCAGCGATGAGTGTACTCACCTCACAAACCTAACAACAAAATAATGACACAGGAGCAAACAAAAGACGGGTCACGCTTTGTTCGCACTAAGGTTACTACAGATATGATGTAAGAGTAGGAAACTTACCCAGCTCTTTTTCTTCTTCTTTTTTGCATCTTGGTCTTTGAGGCTGCCCAGACTGGACATACTGGTCAGACTGTTAAGACTGGAGATGCTTTCACATGAATTCTGGCGTCTAATGCGCACATCTGCAAAAAAAATAAACACTTTATTCAAACACATGTACACATAAATAGAAAATATATATATGTATAAATAATTAGCCTCAATACCTTTCAGGTTGACAGGGTCATTTAAGGCACCATGGATAACAGCCTGAGCTTCATCATTCCTGGTCTTTAGAGCCTCAATGGTCTCTCTCAACTCTATCAACTCTGTGTCCTGTTGAGAATGCAAAGAGAAAGTGTAAGAGTAATAGTTTAATATTATCAAAATTCAACAAGATACTGACAAACAGTAACTGGGCAATATTAATCCCTATTGTCTCTCACTATAACATATAGGGGTGTTCAAACTTTTGTCATAGAGGGCCATATTTGAAAATGTGAAAATCAACGTATCTTATTTTTTAAGCTCAGGGACAAATACATGTATGCTGTCTTTACATTGTGCATGTG
>JAVQKC010099861.1:0-12823 GCA_036025475.1 Philypnodon macrostomus | reverse complement strand
TGACCCTTTTATAACCGTATTAATGACCCTTTTATAACCGTATTAATGACCCTTTTATAACTGTATTAATGACCCTTTTATAACCGTATTAATGACCCTTTTATAACTGTATTAATGACCCTTTTATAACCGTATTAATGACCCTTTTATAACCGTATTAATGACCCTTTTATAACCGTATTAATGACCCCTTGTGTTTTGTTGTCTTCCAGGCCTGTAACGGGTGTGTGGGATCCAAGTGTGACTGCAGTGGAGTCAAAGGAACCAAGGTAAGAACAATGGTCACTAATGGAGCAGGGAACCTAAGGGTACCTCACGATTCGACAGATGGCTCACGATAACTATAATATATCAATATGGCGATACTCGATATATCATGATTTAGTAATACAGTATTTAGACTTGATCATTCTTTTTATGAAATACAGTTCATTAGAACCATGAATACTTCAACTATATCTCACAAATAAGTCAAAATAAGAAATAAAATGTACGTACTGCCAGATTTAATTTTTGTGAAATTTACAAAAATAATATAAATAAATTCAGATATACTGATACAGCGGCCTGCAATACCCATGTTTTGTCCCACCTCTAGTCACTAATTCACTATTCACCATCATTCACTGGGCTTCTTACAGAAATACATCTTAAGCCAGCTTTTGGATATTTTTTTGCACATGTTTAACACATGAGAACTGAGGTTAGCACAGTTTTTAACATAATAGTTTTTAGACTAATATACAATCGTTAACATTGTGACTCTGATGCTAAGGAAACTATCAATTAAATAAAACTTTGGTAAACAGCTGAACCAAAAAATGAACCAATAACTTAACATTTTTATTATTTTCTGTGTTTTTTTTCCTGTGAATATATCGAGTAATATTTTCTGTGGTGATTGTTTTCAGGGTGAGAGGGGTTTTCCAGGCCTGACGGGACAGCCTGGAGTTCCAGGTTTTCCAGGACCAGAGGGCCCGATCGGCCCCAGAGGCGAGAAGGTCAGTAACTGTTTAACGGCCGTGTGCCGCAGGTCCATTGTCAAAAGGCCTATAAAGGGCCCGAATGCTGTGGTGTTCTCTCGTTGTAATACTGTAAAAATGTAAATTCAGAATCAGAATTGGTCTGATCACTTGGTAAAAGCCTGCTCTCTGATGTTGTGTTTCAGGGCAGTGATGGTCCTCTGGGGCCGGGCGGGCCAAAAGGAATCAGAGTAAGTCCTCATGTCGTGTTGTTTGTCACATTCATAATAATAATAACAATAATCAGAAGCACATTTTAGTCATGTTGTTTTTCTGCTAGATATAAAAAAAATTTGTAAAACTGTTTGTGACCACCAGATGTCCTCGTTGTCCCTTGTGCTAAAAGTCTTCATTGTTACATCGTCATTGTTTTTCTTCTTCAAACAGGGTCCTTCAGGTTTGCCAGGATTCCCAGGCACACCAGGCCTTCCAGTAAGTCTTTATTTATTCACAATGTATCAAAAAATGCTATTTTTAGTTTGAGTTGTGTTGTTTACATTTATAATATTTCTCTTTATCCAGGGTTTACCAGGACAGGATGGACCACCAGGCCCCAGGGGCGTGCCAGGCTGCAACGGAACAAAGGTAGATCAAATTCACTTGCCTAAATATTCAATATAATAATAATAATAATAATAATAATAATAATAATAATAATGTTATTTCTGTTCTAGGGCGACAGAGGTTACCCAGGATCAGGAGGTATTCCTGGAACACCTGGTCTTCAGGTAAGTCCATGTTTCTTTGTAAGTCTTTTTATATTATTGGTAAATTTACTACAATTAATCTTCTATTATTTTTTTAGGGTCCACCTGGTCTCCCAGGTCCAAAGGCAAGTCAAATCACACAATAAATATTTATAAAAGTGATCATGTGGTCACTTGGCCGTGTACGGTAATCGATTACATTAGCATTAGCATTAGCGTTAACGTTGTTTTGTTTTTTCTTCGTGTTTAGGGAGACCCCGGTGATGTGATCTCCACCAATCGTTTTGGAGAAAAGGGGTCTGTGGGGTTACCCGGGTTACCAGGACTTCCTGTAAGTATCACCAACAAAACAAAATATGGACATGACCCAGTATTAGCTAAAGGTTTCAAAGTAGATCAAAACAAATGAACAAAGATGGATCAGAGAGTGATCTATGGTCTTAACGATGACTTCACTGAATTAATTTTCCAATTTAGTTCTTATTACCTCCATACAATGGTCTAGATATCATGATCGTATACAGTCTTTGACTTATTAGATTCTTAATAATATTATTTTTAATATTATGAATATTGTTATAAAAACGAAGGAAAATAAAAATGAGATTTTCCAGATTTTTCTTTTTTTATATAGTTATGAACCGTTAACTACTTTTTTCAAATGAGACATCACATATACTTAAGGTGTTTAAAGTGTTTTTTTGTGTTGACAGGGTAACACAGGATCGCCCGGTCTGCCTGGTCCAAGTGGTCCCCTGGGCCCCAGAGGATACGATGTAAAACCTTTTTTCAATTCTGTTTCACTGTTTGTAATGTTAATCCTAAACAACAAAATGTCTTTGTCTGTGTTCAGGGTCCTCCTGGTCCTCCTGGTTCTCCAGGGCCTAAAGTAAGTACAGGCATAAATGCTGCTGATTTTTAGGCCGTATAATATCTTCTGCACAAATCAAAATATATGTAAAAAACAGCTTCCCTTGTTCTGAAAGGCATGTGATTCTTTAACAGTTAATTGTTGAGTCTCTTTCAAGGGTTAAGGCTTCTAGACAGGTTTAAAACGAGCTGTGAACTGGTTTTTAAAACAAAATCTAATGGGAATCACAATATATGTCATAAAAATCACATCTTCTATATTTATTCCCATTAGGGCCTTGGATGTAAATGGATCGTAGATGAATAATAATAATAAAAACTCTTTTGACCTCGTCTTAGCCCTAGCTCTTCTGTTTGGGGTGGGCCCATAAAGCATAAACAGAATAATACAAATGTAGCTCTATGGAAGCCGTGGTAGTCAGACCTGAAGACACGGTTATATTATGTTGGTATTAATGATGAGTTTCTCTAAAGGGAAACATGGGACTGAACTTCCAAGGACCCAAAGGAGAAAAGGTAAGGACTGCTTGTGTAAAGGTTATAGGCTTTAGATATTATAATAACTGTAATGTTTAATAATTGTATTTGTTTGAACTCAGGGTGACCTTGGTTTGCCCGGACCTCCTGGACCTCCCGGACAAGTCGGGGAACAGATCAAACCTCCAGAGACGGACATTCAGAGAGGAGACAAGGTAACACTCGCAATAAAAAAACACTAATTGTATACTTTCTACAACAATGATCAGTCAAATAGACCAAATAATCTTGTTAAAGTCGGTTGATAAATGCTATAAGCCTGAATAGGAACCACACTTAACTGTTCCACCTGCTGTGCATAGTGTCACCAGCAGAGGGAAGTCTTGAGTGGGTTAATATACTTGAGCCTGCAACATACACTGTAGCCACCAGATGGCAGTGCAGTATCATAATCAGACAGTATTACCCTTTTAATTATGTTTTCAGTTTCTAGTACCCCAGTATACTCAACCAAACCATACAAATATTAGCCTATATTACTGTATCCTGAACTTCATGTTTTTGTTTGTGGTTGTCATAGGGAGACCAAGGCCCCCCGGGGCCACCAGGTGATCAAGGCTTCCCCGGACCTCCAGTAAGTCTCCAAAAAGTTCAAATCTACAGTTTTTAATTAGCAATATCTGTTTAGCAAAAATCTAACTAGATCTCAAGAACCAAAAAAAAACAGCTCACGTTGTGGGGTTAACCTCTACAGTGTGATATTGCATCATGTATCATTATTGTATATTTATTTATTTGTCTGTTATGTTTGCAACTGTAACATGTTTGTCGACTGAAGGTTATATTTTATCTCTGGGACTACGGATGGAAATTAGCGCTGTGCTAAATCCGGAATATTTACGTCAAGTTCTGTGATTCTATTCAATTGTACGTTCATTAATGGGCACTGTCCCATCCTAATAATAATAATAATAATAATAATAATAATAATAATAATAATAATAATAATAATAAAAAAATTAAATAAATAGTGCTGTGAACTGAATCACAAATTGCAAATCACAAACAATTTCAAAGTCATATTTCAGTCATGATTTCCTTTTACTCGTACTTTGCCAGTGTGTGTTTACTGTGTGTTTAGTGTGTGTTTACTGTGTATTTAGGGTCTGTTTGTATTTTAAATTTAAACTAGGAAATAATGGAACTAATTCTGCTTCATTGAACTTGCATCAAATAGTTTTTCCAGATATTTCAATCCTAGTCCCAATGTCAGTGGTATGGCACTCATAGAGATCCGTGTTTGTTCTTAGGGCCAGTCCGGCGGACAGAAAGGAGAGAAGGGAGAACCCGGAGAGGCCGGCAAAAGAGTGAGTGAAACCAAAATTACTATTGATCAAAGTGGTAACCCGCAAAGTCTGATTTGATGTTGTTGAAGAGGCCAGGGGAAGGGACTAAAGTAAAACTCCACTACTATTGGTCAATGTGGTAACCCTCAAAGTCTGATTTGATGTTGCTGTAGAGGCCAGGGGAGGGACTAAAGTAAAACTCCACTACTATTGGTCAATGTGGTAACCCTCAAAGTCTGATTTGATGTTGCTGTAGAGGCCAGGGGAGGGACTAAAGTAAAATAATTATGACCGATTATCATAGAACAGGGTCAGATAAAGCTTTTATAAAAATACTTACGGACTACACCTTCAACATACAGCGGGGTGGGTTGTTCCAAGACATTGTCCCCAGTTGTTGTTTAGTTCCAGTTTAGACCTGATTTGTTCATTCCTGAGCTACAGGATTTAGTACATTTAGTCCTGGCTTAGTCCTTATCATTGACAGCAGTTTAGTGGCACTGGCTGATGTGACACCTACTTGTTTAGACCTGGTTTAGTCACTACAGTGTCTTTAATGATTAGTAATTGTTTATTATTGCTCCCTTGTGACTGATGTTGGTTTCTTTTTCAGGGCAAAAACGGAAAAGATGGCGACCCCGGTCCTCCTGGCTTCCCGGTGAGTGCCGGTCCTTCCTCATACATCCGTCCACAGTCAATCCTAATTAGTCTTTTTTTGAATTGTAGGGCATCAAAGGAGAATCGGGTCTTCCAGGTCCACCAGGAAGAGACGGAGAAAGAGTAAGATTACTTTGTATTATTTATATATTTTGAATTACCTTTAAATATTTTTGCTAAATCATTGTTTGTTCATCAGGGTCTAAAAGGTGATCGAGGATTCCCAGGTTCCCCAGGAGTGGTGAGTGTCAGATAGTAATTTGACTTTCAGAGGCGGTTCTACCGTTAGGCAAAAGTTGGCAGCTGCTTAGGGCCCCAAGCTTCCAGGGCCCCCATAAATGAAGCCTAATATCCTAATATTATTCAACTTAATATGGTATTCCTGTGCATGGTAAAGCCGTTTGGTTGCCGTGGACTGACAAATCAAGAACATTTTCAGGTTGGACCTAAAATGGGCCAAATACAGAGGCCCCCCATGTTCACCAAATCACTAAATCTACCACTGAATATTGAAAAAAGCTGCAAAAAAAGAATTACAGTCCACTGACCACCAGATGAGCCACTGTTACGGTCACACTGTAGTACAGTACAGTATATCACGGGTTTTCAGATTGTTCAAGTGTTGTTAGTTGTGCATGTATTTTTCTTTACAAATGAATGACTTGTGTTTGAACCAGGTGATTGGAGGACAGACAGGAAGTCGTGTTGGTCCCAAGGGTGAACCTGGATACCCCGGTGGGCCAGGACTTAAAGGAGATAGAGGACCTCAGGGTTAGTCACGACTTTATTTTGAAGGGGCCTTATAATGCAAAACACTCTTTTTTTTGCTTTCTATGGTGTTACAATGTCCTCATCAAACCTGGGAATGGATTTCTGAGCCAGTTGTGCATAAAAAAATTCACACCTCAAATTAGCTCCTGTAGAGGCCAGGGGAGGGGCTAAAGTAAAACTCGACTACTATTGGTCAAAGCGGTAACCCACAAAGTCTGCTCTGACGTTGCTGTAGAGGTGTACGGACTATACCTTTGAGGAACATCTCGTAACATTCCTAGGTTAAGGTCTAAACATCTTTGCTTCCAGGCATTACAGGACAGCCTGGACCTCCTGGGATCCCGGCCATCGGAGGAGCGGGTCAGCCCGGAGCTCCAGGATTCCCTGGAGAGCGAGGTCAGAAAGGAGAACAAGGCACCTCCGGTATCTCACTCCCAGGACCCCCAGGACGACCAGGGGCTACAGGGTCACAGGGACAGCCAGGACTCCCCGGACCTCCAGGCTTTTCCACAGGACAGAATTGCCTCCCCGGAGAGCCAGGCCGACCCGGTGTGCAGGGAGACAGGGGCTACCCCGGAGAGGGCGGACAGAAGGGTGAGTAAATAAAAAACATGTGTATAGTAATAACAATGATAATGCATTTGTCTCCTCAGTCACATTCATACTTGCTCCTGACCACCACAGTCACACTAACACATTCATACTTGCTCCTGACCACCACAGTCACACTAACACATTCATACATGCTCCTGACCACCACATCACACCAACACATTCATACATGCTCCTGACCACCACAGTCACACTAACACATTCATACATGCTCCTGACCACCACAATCACACAGTCAACACATTCATACATGAACAAGTTGGGTTAAGTGTCTTGCTCAGGGACACAAGATAGTTTGTGCTCAGGCAGGATTTTAACTGGCACCTTCTGGTTATGGGGTGAACCTTTACCCACTGCACCACTGTTATAGTCAGATGTAGTGACATGCTGCTGTTTCAGGTGAGAAGGGAGACACCTGTGTGAACTGCTTTGGCTCCAGCTCTTTACCCGGACTTCCAGGACCTCCAGGAGCTCCCGGATTCCCAGGTTATATTATATTATTAATATCATTATTCAATACAAATCCAATATGTCCCCTTACTACTGTAACTATCATCAGGGATTAAAACCACATGTTCATTCTCATGACCTACTCTAAAATGTCCTATATATATTCTCATGGTTCTAAACCTCTGATGTTTTGTGTATCAGGTTCTCCCGGTGGACCTGGTATCAAAGGAGAGAGAGGATACCCTGGATCCCCAGGATCTGTCGGCCCCTCTGTGAGTAAAGACAGTCCATTTTTTATTGATATTACAAGTTATTGTGCTAAACCATCCACTGTCTCCTCAGGGCCCTGTTGGACCTCAAGGAAGCCCTGGATATCCTGGAGAGAAGGGAGACCCCGGTGAGGCCGTCACCGTGAGCGGTCTTAGAGGGGAAAAGGGTGACACCGGTTTCCCCGGACCTCCAGGTCTTCCCGGTATAGATGGACGGCCCGGTCAAGATGGCATTCCTGGACCCCCAGGAATTAAAGGAGCTTCTGTAGGTGGCACTCTACATGCCACATGTAGCCTACAACTACACAGTTTGACTGATAAATCCCTCTCCCCTAGGGCTCACTGCTGGTCAAAGGAGAGCGTGGACTTCCTGGGGAGCCCGGTCTTCCAGGTATACCTGGAGACAGAGGTCCTTCTGGGCCTCCAGGATTCGGACCTCAGGGATCTTCCGGAGAGAAGGGTGTCCAAGGTGTTTCTGGTCGACCCGGAGCCCCTGGTATACCTGGTAAGGACACTTAAGACTGAAAATGAAAAGAGTACATCTCACGTCTCACCTGTACATGTGTTTCTATAGGTGCTAAAGGTGAACCAGGCCTTACCATTGCAGATAAAGGACTTCCAGGACCCAGAGGTTTGGATGGAGAGCCTGGTCTGCCTGGTGGCCCAGGTAAGTAATAGACATTATAATAGGACAAAATGAGATGTAGGAAAGTGACTTTTACACGTATTGTTTGTGCTTCTGTGTCAATAGGAATCCCCGGTGGGCCCGGTCAGCCTGGTTTCCCTGGTTTACCTGGTGCAAAGGGAGAACCAGGACTTCCTGGAATTGGACTTCCTGGACCCCCAGGATCCAAAGGTAACAGAATGTGTAAATATCTTTTTTTGGCTAGTTCTAGCTTCTATCTTGACATCTTACCTTACTTTGTCCTCTCTAGGTTTCCCTGGTATTTCCGGTCAGCCCGGAGCCCCAGGAGGACCAGGACGTCCAGGAATAGACGGTCTTTCCGGACAGCCTGGTACCCCTGGACCCAAGGTACACACAATACATTTGGAGTATATGAACTATGTGTGAACAGAAGTATAATCTGCAGTAACATTACTTCATGCATACTGAGAGTGGGCTGTGTTTCAGGGTGAGCCCGGTTTCGGTCTGCCTGGCCCTCCTGGTTTGCCTGGAGTCCCTGGTACTAAAGGTTTTCCTGGACCTAAAGGTGACTCTGGTTTCCCTGGTGGCCCTGGTGGACCCGGTCGCAATGGATTTGATGGTGCCCCTGGAGGAAAAGGTATGTGGCCTTATAAGGTTCTTTAAGAGCATGCAGCACAGAAACATTTATCTACTCTCTTATTTACTAGGCGAGGCTGGTCTGCCTGGTATCCCTGGAGCTCGCGGCCCCCCTGGACCTCCCGCCCCTGGGTCAGTTGGAGTGCAAGGCCCCCCTGGAGTACCTGGACCAGTAGGACCCCCAGGTAAAACCCACAAGATTAGGTCAATGGGCTCTTGCATAGTATGTTTTACAGTTTGTCTCTGTGCATGCTTTTAAAATGAACTGCTCTAATGTAGACCTTGAGCATGATGAGCACAGGCTTTTATCTCATAGTCATAGATAGTATTTCTTGTGGGTTCAAACCCTACTTTACCTGTTTCACCACAGCAGCTGCCTGAGCACCGGGGTGTGATGGGTTCAAACCCTACTTTACCTGTTTCACCACAGCAGCTGCCTGAGCACCGGGATGTGTGTGTGTGATGGGTTCAAACTCTGCTTTACCAGTTTCACCACAGCAGTTGCCTGAGCACCGGGGTGTGAGGGGTTCAAACTCTGCTTTACCACTTTCACCACAGCAGCTGCCGGAGCACCGGGGTGTGATGGGTTCAAACCTTGTCAATGTTTGAACTTGTGTTGTTAACTTATCACAGGACTGTTCAATACTGTATGAACTGCACTTCCCTTTGTTTCAAAACACCACAAAAGTCACTTCATCTTTGAGCACCTCTCAGAGCACCTCTAACATCACAACAGTCTTTTGTTTGAGAGCACAACAGTTTCTTCTATGAACGCTCACAAGATCACACTGAGCTTGAGCTGCCTGCTGATGTTGTTGAATCAACTATACCTCTGCTACCTTCAGTGTTGAACAAAGCAGCATAATTGATGCATTTAATGCATTATTTCTTGTTCTCGTTTTGGCTTAATCCATGGGTCCCTGTGTTTTACATCACACCACTCCCTTGTGCGACGCTCTGATGCCAAGGCGAGAAAGGTATTGTAACTCCATCAAAGGTGCTCATGGTTGCAGTCACAATATGAAGTTTGCTTTTCAAACAAGCAAATCTCAATAACTCAATTCAATAACATCCATTTCATTTGATAAAATACCACATACTACAATGTTTTACACATGTTGTGCAAAAACTCATTGACTGTTTTCAAATCAGGATACCCTGGAGCAAACGGAGCAAAGGGAGACCCCGGCCCTCCTGGTCTGGACATCCCGGGTGTGCCAGGAGACAGAGGAAACCCCGGATTCCCCGGATCACCAGGACCTATCGGAACCCCGGGACCCCCTGGAGGGCCAGGACGAGATGGTGTGCCTGGTTTTCCAGGTAAAATAGTTACTATTGAAACAATAAAATAAAGTGTTGCTTCTGACATACATCTCTTCTGAACTCATTTGTGCTTTCTGATTTTCAGGAGCTAAAGGAGACATGGGCCCTGTAGGAACCCCTGGACCAGCTGGGGGTCCTGGTGGACCTGGAGGACCAGGTGGCCCTGGACCCAAAGGTACTGCTGCTTATTATAATGTTAAAACCTGTTCCTTCTAAAGTGCACCTGAATCTGTGATTATTACTCGGTAACTTCTTTGCTTGATCCACAGGTGAGCCTGGATTCCCAGGCAGAGACGGTGTTCCCGGAGGGCCAGGATTTAAAGGAGAGAGAGGTGACCCTGGTGTCCAAGGACCTCCAGGACTCAGTCCTGAATCTGTCACAACAAAGGGACAGAAGGGAGAGTCAGGCCTGCCCGGTACAGCTGTGTAGCCTCTGAAAATGCAAAATGAGCTTTGAGTTGGATAATTATTGCTAAAATGTACACGTATATTTTTCACAGGTAGCCCTGGTCAGCCAGGACAGAAGGGTATTGCTGGTCTCCCTGGTGACTCAGGACTCCCCGGAGGAGACGGACGGCCAGGTGTCCCAGGACCTCCAGGTACCACTGTCATAAAAATCATAAAACTATACCATTACAAACAGACATGACTATATTGTCACTCAGAACAACTGTATGTAAATGTCTGATGGTGTGCAGGTCCTAAAGGAGATCCAGGTATTCCAGGAGGTCCCGGAGGACCAGGGGGTCCAGGCGCTAAAGGAGCAATGGGAGAAATGGGATTTCCAGGTCTGAACACAGATAGACTTTAGCTGTTATCTTGTGATGTGTGTCTTGACAACATCAGGTGTTTTATCTTTGACGCTGTGCTCTGATTTTATGAAAGGACCCGCTGGACAGAAGGGTACCCCCGGTCTGTCTGGTCGTCCTGGAGGCCCGGGGCAGCCCGGAGCTCCAGGTTTCCCCGGAACCAAAGGTGAACCAGGCTCAGCTGGAGTCGGCCCGCCTGGTGTTCAGGGACCTAAGGTACTCACAATCACTGCTGTTTTATTGCACTAACAACATCAGGGTACTGATCTACACCCACCTATTGGCTTTGTTACTCTGTTTAGGGAGAGTCAGGTCAGCCAGGTTTCCCAGGAACCCCAGGAGTTAAAGGAGCTCCAGGATCCCCCGGTCTGCCTGGTCTATCCGGGGGTCCTGGGCCCAAAGGAGACCCTGGTCTGCCAGGCTTCCAGGGTAAAGAATTGAATAATACATTCATGGGCTGCATCAACTATAGACACACTGACTGATGCCCTGTTTTCTTTCAGGTCCTCCCGGTATTCCTGGTCCTAAAGGTCTGGATGGAGGTCCCGGTGGCCCAGGACTCAATGGTGCCCCTGGCCGACCAGGTGAGCCCGGGCGTCCAGGGGGCCCTGGATTCCCCGGAGAGAAAGGACAAGCAGGACGCGATGGCATCCCCGGAACGGCGGGAGTCAAGGGAGAACCAGGTAACAACCAAATACGACCAACTCGTTTACCTTACATCCCATCTCATTATATTGGGGTAGTTGGACAAAGTACCCCAGGATTCTAAATGTTAAAAACCTCCATCAAAATACTATTATTATTATATTATATCTATATCTATAGATATAGCTATAGATATATTTATTATTATATATTTTTTCTTATTATTTTTTTTTCTCCCCTAGGACTTCCTGGTTTTGGTGGCCCCGGTCCGTCTGGTCTTCCAGGTTTACCAGGTCAGTTCCTACACTACACTAAATTCTCCCCAAAAAACTAAAAAACACAGTGTGAAGGTTCCTATAGGTAATATTTTTTCTTTGTACAGGTTCAAAGGGTGACCCAGGTCTGCCCGGTCCCGCCGGTGCTCCCGGTTTCCCTGGTTCCAAAGGAGAGGGTGGTTTCCCTGGTAACCCCGGTTCACCTGGTCCATCTGGTCCTCCTGGCCCACCTGGTGTGCCACTACAGGGGCCGAAAGGACTGCAAGGACCCCCCGGACCACCCGGAAGAGCAGGTAATGCACTTAAAGTAGGAGTCACCACAAGAAGTCTGCTGTCTGGTTTTCTGTTGAGACCATGTTGGGGAGCAGGATTAGGGGCGATATATTTCCTAAAATACATGTAACAAAATAAAGTCAAGTTTGGTTGGTCAGTTTTTTGCTTTCTGGGAAATTCAATTTGCTGGGTACTTTATGATACAAAGCTGCAATCATTGAGAAACCAGAAGACTTTCAAAGTGCAAAAACTGTGAAATTATGAATAATCAATGCATTGAGTTGGCTACTGGAAGACCAAAACCACACACTGCATTTTACTCATCATTTCAAGTAGTAATGAGTAAAAGTAATGTTAAAATGCTGGAGTTGAAAACCAGACAGCAAGAAAACATGAATGCTCACGGGTCCATAGTGTGTGTTGATTTGCATGGGACATAATTTCTTCGATCACTAAAGGGTTTAAAGAGTCACAGTCTTGTCAATGAGCACCGATGATTATTGTGTTCTTACAATGACCTGCTGCACCTCAGTGTTGGAGTCATCTGCACCAGAGCTTCACCATTACAGTATTTTGAAGAGCACTTGCCACTCTCTCCACAGTCAATATGGACACTGTGTTAGTTCAATCTTTGTCTTCAACAAAATGTAAACCATCAAAGATAACAGCTAACTTAAACCTGACAAGGAATTATGGATGACTATCTCCTCAGCTTTAAGGGCTTGTTCTAGAATTATGGACGACTATCTCCTCAGCTTTAAAGGCTTGTTCTAGAATTATGGACGACTATCTCCTCAGCTTTAAGGGCTTGTTCTAGAATTATGGACGACTATCTCCTCAGCTTTAAGGGCTTGTTCTAGAGTTATGGACGACTATCACCTCAGCTTTAAGGGCTTGTTCTAGAGTTATGGACGACTATCTCCTCAGCTTTAAAGGCGTGTTCTAGAATTATGGACGACTATCTCCTCAGCTTTAAAGGCGTGTTCTAGAATTATGGACGACTATCTCCTCAGCTTTAAAGGCGTGTTCTAGAAT
>JAVQKC010099824.1:0-15628 GCA_036025475.1 Philypnodon macrostomus | reverse complement strand
ATGTTTAAGATCATGTTTATAATAATGTTTATGATCATGTTTATGATCATGTTTATGATAATGTTTATGATAATGTTTATGATTGTGTTTATGATCGTGTTTATGATCATGTTTATGGTTATGTTCAAGATCATGTTTATAATAATGTTCATGATAATGTTTAAGATCTTGTTTATAATAATGTTTATGATCATGTTTATGATTGTGTTTATGGTCGTGTTTATGATCATGTTTATGGTTATGTTTAAGATCATGTTTATAATAATGTTTATAATAATGTTTATGATTGTGTTTATGATCATGTTTATGGTTATGTTTAAGATCATGTTTATAATAATGTTCATGATCATGTTTAAGATCATGTTTATAATAATGTTCATGAGAATGTTTATGGTCATGTTTAAGATCATGTTTATAATAATCTTCATGAGAATGTTTATGGTCATGTTTAAGATCATGTTTAAGATCATGTTTATGATAATGTTTATTATAATGCTTATAATAGAGAGCTGATAAAAGAGAAACAGTAGCAGAATCTCAAAGATTCAAGGTGATCCTAATGTTTTTTACCTGGACAATCATCACGTGTTTTTTGCTAGATATTTAATTTGATGAAGTCATGGAGTTTTATTTGTTACAGCAGACGTATGGGTGCCGTGACGGAGACGCCACGAATTCAGTGTAACTTAGGGGTTAGGTGGAGCAAGTTAATTGCAGCAAATGTTTCAAGACATGCAGTGCATTTTCTATCTACACAACAATTCCATTATCGTGCCACTGTGCCTGTGAAGGAGGTCTTCATCCTCATATCTGTCAGTGTGCCCTAGGACAGATGCAGTTAACCACCACAGTGTGTGACTGGGGCATGAATGAATAATGGACTCAGTTGTGAGAACTTTGAGAAAGCCTCGAGGCATTGTAAAAGTGCAATGTAGATCTAATCAATATTATTATATTATATTATATTATAATACAAAAAAAGTCTTCATTGACCCAGGGCTGAATTAGGTTGGACAGATAGTGTGGGGCAAGCCCATGAAGACATCTAAAAACAAATAAAATAAGGACTGGGGAAATGTGGTCATATCTGCAGGTTGCTATTCACTAAAGCCGGATAGTATTAATTTATTTATTTACTAGACTTGCTAGAAAATCAAGGTATGGCCCAAGAATTACAATTATCACATTTTGAACTGCACTATATTATATTGAATGTTATCTTCATGAAGTCTGCAGTATCCTGACCAATCAGTAGTGTTAACTGTTATCCTTGACGTTATACATGGTCTAATGCAGTGGTTTTCAAACTTTTCACACCAAGTACCACCTTAGAGAATATTTGGTGTCCCGAGTAGCACCTAGGACTTACCCACATATAAACCAAGAGTACACTGAGTCTTAATCACATGTAATCCAGGAGGTCTAACTCATGTCCAAACCAGAGCTAAACACAAACCATGACTAATCCAGTTCTAAACCAGGACTAAACAAGGTCTAAACCACAGCACTAAACTAGGACTAAGCAGGACAAAACTAGGTACAAGTACCACCAGAGAGAGCCCATGTACCACCAGTGGCACCTCTACCACAGTTTGAGAACCAATGGCCTAATGCATTGTCTATTTTCTACATTTTCAATTTCAACAAATGCTACCTAGCAACTTGAACACTTGAAAGGGAGATGGAAGGAAGCTTCATTCAGCCCACAAGAACTGATTTAGTCATCACATTGATTCTAACGCTGTTTAATTACGGTAAAGGTACCAAGATAAGTAGCTATCAGACTTCAACCATTCCATGAGACTTTTTGAGACACTGACAGATCATTCACTCTTACATTCATTCACTATGGGACATTCAGATACATCCGTTTGTGTGAGTTTTGGATAGATCATGCAATCTTGAGTCAGTACAGTTATCAAAGTTTCTTTTGACTAAGTTGCCACATGTATGCATGGCATCAGACTGAAGTCTTCAACCGCTTTAGAAATGGATGTTGGTTAGTCTTTGGTTTGTTTAAAAGTCACACACAGTAATGATCTAATACAAGCTGTTTTGTGGAGCCCACTTAGACTCAATAACAAACACTCGGATTAGGCGCCTGGTGAACCAAACCGTTTGTGCCGGTTTTCAAGGCTTTTTTCTTCTTCTTGGATATAAAGAAAACCCCTGACACCCTCACAACAGAACACACATCTTCTCCAATCAGACATGTTCTGGTAAGCCAGCAGAGTAGCAACAAGGATTCTCTGGGTGCATTTGTTGACAGTGCAAGAGCAGGCAGGTGGTTTGCTTCATTTTGTTACATCACTTATAGGTGAAACCCATTGTGTTTTCAGCTCTTGGAGAGGACTATTTCATTTATATATTTATTTGCATTAGTCTTATATAGAGCTTTTCTAGACACTCAAAGACGCTTTACAATTTCATGCATTATTCAGTCATGCCTCAGTCACACTCTGCCCCTCCTGACCACCACAGTCATACATGGGCAAGGTTAAGTGTCTTGCCCACAGTATGTACTCGGGCTGGGATTCCACTGCCGCCCTCAACTCAACATAATTAATTACTCAAACATGCATGTGTTTGAGGTAGAACTCAGATAAATAAAGCAAGCCTCACTTAAAAGTCTTACAAGGCAGTAGTTGAGTGTGGAAATGTAATACAGGCCTACCATGATAAAAATGCCAAATGTCACTGACTGCTCAATGGACTATACCAGGGGCCTGAAACCTTGTAGATCCAGTCATTATACTGCCTACTTTTGGAGGAACAATTTTATGGTCATATTCTATACACAAATATTAGCTTATACCTTTATATCTTCTCATGTGTCTTTGTGGGATTGGAGATTAACACTGGACTGTAGGGGGAATCCACCTCCCTAAACCTCATCTTATTTCAGTTCCTATAGCCTGTGACTATGGTGTTAGCTCCACACTTATACACCGCGGGCCCTTCTCCGTTTTCAGATCCGATAATCCCTGGATCTCCTCTCACGATCAGCCGGCACATTTTTAGCACCAGGCCCGAGGCGACTTTGCCAGCCTGGGGAGCACACTTCTTTTTTAGGTACACAATCTGGAGTTCTGCCAAAACCTAAAGGCTTTGTGGAAGTCATTATCCCAGCACGCAAGCCCTAAATGTGGGCCACACCTCTGGAAGCTCTTCCCCTGACTCCATCCTCGGGTTATCAGGTAACAGTAGTGAGTTGGAATTATCAGGTACAAGGTGGATTAAGAGAACTTTAGGCGGTAATTAGCTGATTTATAATAGCGTAGTTCTTCTGATACTTCCTGGTTTGTGTGAGACCGTGACAGAGGGTTGGTAAGGAGAGGAAAGGGAAACTTTTGTGTAGTGAAACTTTAACTTGAAGAGTGGACCGGTCTAAACATTCCCAACATTATTATTTTTCTTTGGGGCAGATCTGTATCTAAATGTTAACAAGAGGCTGGGGTAACTGTTTAGACGGGCCAGAAGTGAATGAGGACACAGACTGGGCGGAAATGAACTAGATAAATATTTAGATGGTTGCATTCAGAGCGTCTCTGTGCTCATGCACATTAGTCTATATTCAAACTAATATCTCATCACTTAGACTGATGAATGAGATGCTTGTTTATAGAAGCATGGCCGTTCGACACATCTTAAATCCAGTGGCCTACAAATATTTACCATGTTTGTGAATCTTTCCGCGTTTGTAGACATTATATGGCCTGGTCCATCTTAAAACAGGGATTAATTATGTCCCAAATTGGGTCCATTATGAACATGTTAAATCTACTTACTGTACATGTCTCACATCACTATCCTGGCTAGGTATGGTTACCTTGTGCATCAATCTTAAACATCCATTCATTACCGCTGTAGCAGCCAAAGGCAGACCTACACTTGGGCAAAAGTGGGGCCCCAAACTAACCAGGGCCCCACAAATTAGGCCCCCCCACCCACCCCACACACACACAATTTATTTATTTATATATATTTGTTATTTTTTATTTCATTATTTTATTTTTATTCTTTTGTCCCAATTACAGCATTATTTGAAGTTCATAGAAACTCACCCATTGCAGATTTGACCTGCTTCTCAAGTCAAATATTGCCCAGTTTTTAGCTCTGGTCACAAAGCTTTCTCCTGGCAGTGCGGTCCGAAGCAGCTTGAAGTAGCCCCAAACAAATTGTTGCTCTTTTGAAAGTCATAGTAGGAGCTCCTCATAACATTTGCATGTCAATACACACCGCCCCGCCACCCAGGGCCAGACAAAATGGACGTCACTAAAGAGCATGGCGTGGTGCTGGTGTGGGTCTTTGTGGTGGTTATGTGTGACTGTGGGGTGGCATTGAGACAAGTCTGTGAATACTAAGGGTCTGGAGTCAATGAAGACAAAAGAGAAGTGTGTCTGCTGCTTGTTTTAACTGAGGTCAGAAGTTTAGGGGGTTTTATGGAGGCCTTTTTAGTGTTTGTAAACAATATGGCTGTCCATGGAAGGCCATTACTCTGCCCTAACCACAAGACAGAAAACACTAGAAATCACAAGCTGTGGTTTAGCGTGCAGCCCATATTCAGAACTCACGACAGTTTGTCGAATGTCACTCCCAGTCCTTCTCCCTGGTTTTCTGTCAGTCTACTGTCCTATCAATAAAGCCAGAATTATAAAAAAAAAACCAATATACAATTAGCTGGACAATTAATGCACTTTCCTATAGTAGGTGAGTTCATGATGTGCAGGTATATTGTTATCATAAATGCTGATATGAAACATAGAGCTTTTTGGTCTTATTTTAGGCCAATGGTGTGCCCTGATATTTTTCTCGACTAAATGACAAAAAAGTTGAAAAAAACTGCTCTATAGTGACTGCTCTGATTTGCCTGTCCTGACAGTCGTGGATGAGCAGGGCGTTGGAGCCAGGCTAAAGCAAACAGTGGTCACATTAGTGGTCCAGGCCAGAGGACATTGTTATGATAGCAGAGGTAATAGTCCTGGGGGAGGCCCCAGTGCCCAGGCCTTAAGTGCTTAGCTCTAATAGTGTTTTCCTGTCTGCTAATGGAACCAAACAGGGCTATGATACACACACACTACACGCACACTTTAGACTTAACCTGTTTGTGGTTGTCATGGTGACGGAGCATGAACTTTTCAACTCCAGCTTGGTTTGCGGAAGGTAATTAAATTAATCCTCCAGAAATGTATAACAATAGTTTTACTGAAATGCAGGAACTATCCCATGTTGCAAGTTTGACGGAAATGGAGGAACATGTAGAAGCATGTATTATGTAGTTGGATTTACTGGACGGTCCTAGGAGTTGTCTTTTTTATTGTTTCTTGTATAACAGTGTTTCTGAATTTAGACACACCCTTGCTTATTGGAGACCTTTGTCAGGAGCAATTGGACCCTTTTCCAAATCTTGAGCCAGGAGGATCTTGGTCTGGACAGAGATTGGTCTATTTTGGGTGTTTTAAGTTGGTGGGGGAACCAGCGCACCCAAAGAATACCCGGGACCTCACCAAGTCACTGTGCCATAATATGAGGCAAGCTTATAAAATGCATTAGTACAGGTAGTAGCAATATCCAATTGACCCTAATATGATCGAATGTAAAAACTATACATGTGACTCTAGTACAGTGGTTCTTAACCTGGGTTCGATCGAACCCCAGGGGTTCGGTGGAGGTCAAGACACACAGGCTGTGTCCCAATTCAAGTTGTGCACCCTTAAGGGTGCATTTTAAGGGTGAGCCATCGTAGAGAATCACTCTTACACCGACTTTCATCTCTCTTTTTCTTTTTCTTCTCTCCTCCATAGGGTGTACGGTTCATTTTGTGCACCAGTAAAGCATACCCATGTTTTAAATTTGAAAAAACAAACATATTTTATATTTCCAATTAAGAAGGGTTCGGTGAATACACAAATTAAATTGGTGGGTTTCAGTACCTCCAACAAGGTTAAGAACCACTGCTCTAGTACATAGCTGTTACTGGCTAGTTTATTCTGACAGATATCCAATCTATTGCTGTTACAGGCATGCCAAGCATATTTTGACCTAGAGGTGGGCAATACGGTAAAGAAGATGACCAATGACCTGCAGTTTTCATTAATAAAATAAAAAAGTGATTGACTAAGACTTCACCGATCGACCCGTTCTGCCAACTCTAGCAGACATATATTTATGCCTCGTTGGTTTATTTTTTTGTTTTCCGAGCAAGTTAAAATGATGTGTACAAACGAATGCATCTTCTTTATAAACACAAACACAGTCAAACATGTTAAATAAATGTCACCTTTAATGGTTTCTCTCTCACACTCAAGCTTAAAGTCTGATCACAGAGCAGGACACACTTCTATCAGACAAAAATAGATAGACTTTCAAAATCTTTACAATAAGCTCGTACACAGAGGAGTGTGCACTTAAACAGTCCACAAAAACACACTGGAATCTATAACTCCTCAAAGTTCATACCCTGGTGTCAGTGTCAAATTCAGTTTTTTTTATACAAATGTGCAAATAAGACAAAAATCTGGAATCCTTCAGTCAGTCAAGATCCCCGATACCCTCTCAAGTTTTAAGTTAAGCCGTCCGCGTAGCTTTCATTTTTTTCAAGTAAAGTGCTCCTCAAAAACCACACAAGATCAGTCCTTTGCCGGGTGTCCAAAAAAACCCACCCAGTCCCGCGAAATCGGAATGTCTCTAAAAGTTGGAATGTCCCCCCAAAAAAGAAGAAGGAAGCACGCATCATACAAATTCCAGCTTCCCGTGCCCGCTGTACATCCCCCAGTGCACCAAGGACAGGATTTTATCATTGCCTAAGTCCGCTTGCCGCATTTTGTCACATGTTAGGCAGCAGTTTTCATGGCCTGTGACCGGCACCATGCACTCTAGGTCCAGCTTTGCGACGTGGCCCTTCTTGGTGTGGTGCCCGTGGAAGCTGTAGTGGAGGCGTGAGAGCATCTGCTGCCTCTGGTCTTGCAGGCGTTTGTTTTCAGAGCGGAGCATGCGGAGAGCCAGCATGATTAGGAGGACCAGGATGAGGCCGCCGGCGATAGGTACAGCGATGACGGCTGCACGGAACCACACTTCTTTAGCAGAGGCCAGCTCCTGGACGCGGGTCACCAGGTTACGGTTGCCATCCTGGGGGTAGCGGCTGTGGTCTGGGAAAAAAAGAGAAAGGTTTGTTAAATGACATGATCTAATAGACTATATTGGCATAGATTACACTTTTTAGGTGACGGTAATGTATGGTGACTTGATCATATTGGTCTAGATCCAGTGCAAAGTGGAACATCTAATCAGCTTATAAAAGGTTTGTGACTTGATTGAAAGTTCTAGTTGTTAACAAGTGTGTAGTAAATGTTTTTAAGTATAGCCATTCTAAAACTATGCATCATATTTCTGATACTGGCAATTCCACCATTTTCAATTTTTATAAAATATTTAAAGAAATACTGGACTTGATTTAGCCAAGTTCCCTCCATTTCTGACATCCTTGCAATGGCCAGTTTGTACTATTTTGAACTATCTTCACAATCTGGTATATTCAGTTTCACATGTAACGATGAGGTTTTTAGTCTTCAAACTAGATTGCACATATAATGTAACAAAAACAACACGGTAAAGGTCTAATCGTATATATTACGTTATAATCGGTTTTGATCAAATAATCCTAAAATTTTCAGTGACTCAGCTTTTCAACAATAGCAAACACACATATGTATTTTACTCTGTTATCGCCTTTTTTGGCATCACCCTATTATTACATGCTCTTTAAGTACTAAGTCATGTCCGAACATAACTACAGGAGAAGACAACTGCACATCAAAGCTAAAACTCAGAACAAATGAGTCACTTTGTCCTAGCCGAGAGCCAGCCGTTTATTTGGGCCAATAAACTGCAGTCGAAACAGTCAGGATGGCCCCAGGGATCAGTACTCTTCCCTCCGCAGTTTCTCTGTGGGAGCACCAGCATTTAGTGTCCCGGCTTCGGCATATATACGCTCTACAAGGCACATTCCAGCGCAGTGGGAAAATTACATGGTGCACACGTAATAAAAGAGGACGGGGGAGGGGGTGATGTGTTTCCAAGCTCTAAGGCTAAACTGGCTGCTCTGTGTCTTCACCGGGGGAGAGGTAACAGGCCAGTGGAGGCAGTGTGGGTTAGGAAGTTAGGAGGGAAAAAAGGAGGAAGAAGAAAGGGCAGGCCATGTGTGTGAGGGATTCTACAGAAACATGAATGACTTTTTAGGTTTTGATGAGATATGTTCCCTCAATCAGTTAAAAAATCTCATGTTGACAATACACAGTGCAATTTAGAAATTCTTCTTAAGTAAGTATATTTTGAAGTGTTCCTTAGTTAAAACAGAAAGTACACGTTTTATACCAGCTAAAGTAAGACGCATAGAAACCAGTGGGCCTACAGTTTGAAAATTATGCAAAACGATTATTACGATTTGTTGGAAGCCAGATACTTGAAGTGAACTGAACTGAGTTGCAGGCGGTATCAGTTTTTTTAATTGTACAATAAGATTTTCTTCTCGTTTATACTACCTTATTGAATGAAAAAAAAAAGATCTCGGAATTTTACATCATCACATAATTCCGAACAAACCCTTTATATTAGTACTGGACAGATTTGAACGACATGTCAGTATTTTTACAAAGTACTATTTTATTGGATTAAAGTAAGCCTGAATACGGACTAAAGCAGTTATATATACCTACAAACAAAATGGGAACAAATACAGTCAATTCCATTATAAAAAGCAAGAAAAACCAAAGAGCTAACCTGGGTTAAATCTAGTCTCAATCAAACCAGGAGACTAGGTCTAAGCCAGGATAATTCAAAACCCAGACTTAAGCAGGTCTAAAGAAAAAATACTTCAAAGTCTCACTAGAAAGAGTCTGCGTACCCCCAGCAATACCTTTACCGCGGTTTGAGAACCACAAGACAATGTAATTCCAGTGTTGTCTATTTACCTGCCGAGTCTCTTGTGTGCGCCAGGTCGTGGAGGCCCCTGTAGTTGCACATGTCGTCGTGGCAACACTCCAGCGTCGTACCCACAACCCCGGTCAGAGCATCCAGACTCCTACTACTGCTGCTGCTACATACATCCACAGTGTTAACCACAGGGTCCAAGCAGCCGTGCGTTAGCGGGGAGTTAGCATTGAGGGGGTCCAGCACTTTAGTGAAGCAAGCGTTCAGTTCGGATTTACACATGTACCCGGTGGCTACGCAGTGAGGGGCGTCACAGTAACACCTGATTTCACCTGTGAAGGGAGAAAAGTAAGAATGGTTAGGAATGTCTGGTGATTTTAGACATTTTTGTATTATGCAGATGCTGTATGCTAGTCACAAAATGTAATGTATATTTGGGGTGAGATTTGTGGTCATAGTGCAGCATTTTATTACAGTGGAAGACTACGTAGGCTAGGACTGACCGAAGAACAAAATCCGGGGCTAAACCACAACTAAACCAGCACTAAAGAATTGACTATATCTGGATAAAACCAAGAATTAAATGTGGGTTAAACAAGAACCAAACCATGGCTCAGTGGTAATTAAGCCGATGCAAAACAAAATGAGAAATAAATATAGGGCTATGGCTAATTTGTGGCTGAAGCAAGACTAAACCAGTGAATCCGGCTGTTGGTTATAAACTGGCACTAATTATAAACTAAACCAAGAACTAAATCTGGGGGTAAACCAGGACTAAACCAAAAACTATATTTGGGGTAAAACAAAAATAAACTAAACCAAGAGACTAAACCAAGGCAAAATCTACTCATAATCAGACCTAATTAATGGAAAATTAACAAAATGTCGGTCTAAACACAAGCTGAAGCCATGGCTGAAAAAGTCTAAACCAGGGGAGATCTTAAAAATATTGCAATATATTGATTTTGAGATATTATGTGGCCCTACTTCTAACAAAGACACTTTTCAGACAGTTTTTCCTCACTCCTCGTCCCCACAATAATCTTTTCAAAATAAATGCAGGACAAGCCCCATAGTAACAGCCAGGCCATTTTAAAAGCCCCCCTGGGAAAATAGCACTTTTTTAATTCACTAAATGTGCCTCTTTCTCAAAAACAAAATTGCCCTTTCTGTCTCCTTCATAAAACAGGAACTGGGGAGCTTATAATTAGTGGTTTGTTTGCCAAAGTCAATTTCTTTCAACCCAAATGGAAACTCGTAAAGAGAAGGGAGCGAGGGAGAGAGGGAGAACTACTCTTCCACTGTTTGCACGCGAGGCTTTACTTGTGGTCAGGAGAAGCCCCCCCCCCCCACCTCGGCCCATCTGAGGAGCTAGAGGTAAGCTTATCATTAAGGCTGTCGTGTATTAGAGGGGGGTTTGAGATGGCTTAAAAACTAAAGTATATATTAAACAGAGCAGCAGGAAATTCCAAAAACAAGCGCTATCCAGTCATTATGCTAACTGTGGCTATAACACCTACTTACATATCAGGAGCTTTAAAAGTTCAGCTTAGGGAGTTGTGGAAAGATTAACCCAAAATATTATAACCATACATTTAAAAGGGCTGATGTAAGCAAGCTGATTTGATATGCAAAAACTTGCTAGATATTCAGATCCATAGCATATAACTCATGGACTAAATCAAAAACAAAAGGAAGAACTAGATTTGGGGTCAATAGGACCAAATGTGAAACTAAACTAAGACTTACTGCAGAACTAAACCTGGAAGTAACCTTTCAATGTGTTTTCTATATTATCTTTTGAGCAATCAGTAACTAGGTATATACAACTTTTGTTTTGATGGATCTTGGGTTGCATTATTTTAGTAGTGATAGATAGAAACCAAAGCTAATTCAAAAACTAGCTCTAAGAAGGTGAATATGAGCTTGTGATGAGAATAATGCAACTTAATATTTTGCCACTACAATCCTTTTAGCCCACTAAATCTGAAGCTAAAGTCTCCCTGTTGTGAAGTGCCAAGCCTGGGCCAGCAGCACATTCATCAGATCAGTGTTTTCTGTGTGAATGATTGGAGCGACGGGGCCCAGCCAGGTCATTTGGAGAATATTTCATTAGAGGAGAGGCCCCGCTGTGGGTGTGAGGGAGGGGGGGGACAGAGGAGCCAGGCTGGAGTTCTGCTCAGGCTGGTATCAAAGACTACAAGCAGATAAGACAGAGAGCTGAGCCAGAGCAGAACATATAGGGCTGTTGTAGGGAAACTCAGGGAATGTAGCAAATTCAGTTTAGTGTATAGGAGCTAATGTTATGTTAGTATTAAAATGCTACATAAAAATGTCCAATGTGAATAAGTAACTAAAAGACATGCTCTAAGGTTAAGTTGTGGAGAGAAAATTGGGGTACGCCAAATAATGTATTTAACACTTTACACGGGCAATTAAAACCTAATTTGAAAATGCCCTTTGGGGGTAAATGTAGTAGTAGAAATGACTATGTATCAGCAACAAAAATAAATAAATAAATGTAAATAGCCAATTATTTAATTTTAAGTGAGAATTGGTAGTTTCTGGCTCACTTGTTACTTTGTTATGTACCTTGGCAATGAATGAGATACCGTTTAGATGCGCAATTATGTTCAGGGACAGGAAATAGTCAAACCAAATTGAAAACTGACAAAAAATGTAGACCGTTTGCACATAGTACCAAACTGACCTCTAAAAAATAGCCTATTATTTAGTTATAGACTAAAAAAAAAGTTTGGGGAAAACCCCCCAAATCCTAACAGGTTTATATCTGAAATGTAGTATAACGTATAATTTGTCAAAAACCTGCTATGTTTACGCGAACACAAACCTACTGATAATACAACAGAAATGCCCGTCTATAGAGTCTATATACCTTTAGTGAGAAGAATGGCCATGGCACAGAGTTCCAGTTGTAGCCAAAGGGAAATAAAACTGGACTGGCGCTCCATTGGCACCAGGTTTACGCGCAACACAATCCTCGTATATCCAGGGGCAGGAGTCCGGACAGTCCGCTGGGCAAAAGCGCCGATGAGAGGGTTACATGGAGCTTACAGCCGAAAAGCAGCCATCCCAACTCCCAAACACGACAACCAGCAACCCTTAAGTGCCCAAAGTGACAGCCACGTTGTTTCTACTCCCGTAACGAAGCTGAAAAACACTTTAATCAGTCATTACCGAAGACACAAAAACGCCGCTCGCTTCTTCCAAGACGAAAAAATAGAGGAATTGGGGTATACTCCAGAAAAAGAGCAAAACGGCAATAAAAACGTGTTGGGAACGGCGTTTCCGTGTGGTAAAATCAAAGACGTAACGGTGAAGCGTCGGTTTTGTATTCCTACACGAAGAAAAAGTTGGAAAAAAGACGAGAGACAAGTCCACAAGAGCGAAGAGTGCAGGCAAACTCAGCGCACACAAGAGGAGGACGGGAGAAATAGTTGTGGTCAGAGCTCCGCCCGCTGCAGGCTGATTGGACAGAGGAGGAGAATCAAGACGGAGGGCAGTGAGGGAAAGGCATCCGGGGATTCTCTTCAAAATAAGGCATTAACTAGCGTTGTAATTATTCTTTTCTATTAAGTTCGTTATGAACGCACAACTGATGAAGAATTAGGATATATTTAATAACTTTGTTGCATTTTTGTACATGTATAAGACCTTTATGTCTGAGTTATTTCACCACATATGTGAGGAACAAAGATATCTTACTTATCTACCTTGTTTAGTTAGATTTTGACAATGGCCTAAATAGCATGTCCACAATGTTTTACAAATACACCATAACATTAAATGGTAAAAACAACACTTAGGCCTAATAATACATATATAAAATAATACCACCTACTGTTCAGTTCAGTACAGTTTGTATTTTCTAAATTCCACCCAAAAAATAAATGACCCTACCTGTTGTGACTGTATATGTATATATGTGTTTCTCGTGAAAATGTCAAATTGTTAATATTTTTGCTTGGTTTTAGTGTGAGTTATTTTGAAACTATTTTCCGGTTCTGTGCCTTGTACCAACAGCTACTTGACACACGCTTTGACCAACATTCATTCATGCGCTTTCATTATCAAAATAATCCTAATCCTAGTGTATCAGTCACTGTAAAATATAAATTAAATTGGTGGTTGCAGAAATGTTTCACACCACACAGGGCTGACACTGACATAAATAAATGTTTAAAAGCGTTCATTTAACATAAAACGTCCCATCATTCTGCTTTGACCCGGGGGTCTGTGTAAATTAGCTTAAGTGGTCAATTAAGATAGTTATGTGTTAGCTTGGCGTGTAGGCTATTAGCATCTAGCAAACATACAAATACAAATTATTAAAAACTAAATAATAATTCTATACATAAAGTGGCATTATATTTGTTTACATTTTATACAAACTTTTTGTTGTAAGCAAACCTATGTGGCTTACGATATATATGTAGGCTAGCTTGCTTGACCAGTAGTAGTGGAACTTCAGCCCGCCCTACAGTAGCCAGCCTGACGCCTCTGTGACGCCGGACAGAGACGCTCCCCCCTCGGGCTACAGACTACTGCCGCTGTCGGTGTTATGCCAAGAAGTGTCTCCCCTTCCAGAAATTGTCCACTATTTGCGAATTTGATTCCTCTACACTACTACTACCACTACTTTTTTAAACGTGATAAATCTAAGAAAAATCTAAGAAAAAACACGAAAATGTAGTTTGATATTGTCACGTTTTTTAATAATACGTAATGAAATCATGGACACTACCTACGTTCGTATATTAGCATATTATCTTTAAAAAACAGCCTTTAAAAACAAAGAGAGGGCAATTTCTGGCAGGGGAACACTTCATTGGATAACATCGGGAGGAGGACGACAGAACAAGCAACCGGGACAAATTAACAAACCGAGAACAAACGTGGCGCCACTGGGTCGACACGCCAATTCAAACACAATCACTTATTATGATTTTTATAAACAAATACCTATTGTCAATTCACCTTTTCCACATAGTCTATTATCAAGTGGAAGTTATAAGCCGCATATTATTTCATTGAAAAAATACAATGTAATGTGTGGGAGAAGTCAGCTCTGGCCTGAGGGGTAAGGATTGTTCTAATAAGGCTTGTCTCTGAGCTGGAAATGCACAGGGTCTAATTCGGACAGACAACAGGATGAGGCTAGTGCTTTAGGCGACCCTACAATTACCTTAATTATCAGCAATTCCAGCAAGGCGCCAGTCCAGAGAGCTGCAATTGACAAATACTATAGTGGCGGGGATCACCTCAGCAGAAAGACAGTTTCACTGATACTGGCGGGTCGACACAGTTGATGAGAGAAGACTGCTACATGTGGGAAGGGGAGAAAGTGAATGCAAAGTGATATGGGAATGTTTGTTGATACTGTGTGTATTGGCAGTCAGTTGTTGCCTAGGCCTTGAGGTTGGCTGATTTGATTCTCTGAGCAAAAAAATATAACAATTCTCTGGCAAAAAAAGCCTATGTGTTTACTTTAAGGTTATATTTGATAACATTTCATTACCGAGGACATATTGCCTCAAGTAGCCCATATTTGAATAAAGGTTTAATGTTTTCCCATCAAATGAATGACGACGCATCTGAGTTGGTTTTGCAGCGTTTTTAAACAGTCCACTAGCACCACCTATAGGCAAAATTGATCATAACTAATATTCATATCCATAAAAAATCCTAGCATGCTTTTTGCCATTTTTAATCTGTCCCACAATTTGAAAACCTATAGATTATGATAGAATATTAATGTGGTAAGTGGAGTTCCAATAATCTAAATTGAATTGCAATCATTCAGTGTATGCATTATAGGCCTATTTGTAGTCAGTAAAATGTCTAGACTTTTTTTTCTAGTTTGCACCTTGTTTAGATCTTTACTTTAGATATGGGTAAGTCCTGGTTAAATTTAAAGAAAATTCATGGCATGTTTTATGGTATACAAACATTCCCGCCCTTGCCCACTCCTCGTAATTTTTTCCCGGTCCTGTCCCACTCCCGGGATCAGTAGCAAAATTCACTCCTGTCTCGCGGCAATCCCAAAAAGCCTCTAGTTTAGACCTTCTTAAGGCTTGGTTAAATCCTAGTTAGGTTTTGTTAATGTCTGGTTTAGTCCTAGTTTTGTTAAGTAAAAAAAAAAAAACATGGTTCAGATCAACATTAGTTCTGGTTTAAACCTGGTTCAGCCATGGTTTTAAGATTTTCTGGTCAAGTCTGATTTGTCCTATAATCTGCAGGGGTCAATCTATAAAAGAAAAATATGGATAAATGTTATAATAAAAGATTGTGTTGTGATATGAAGTTATACACTCAGCTAATCTGAGAGGATCAGTGAATCGTGATAGTGTGCATTCATTTATCTTTACCATAATTATATCGGCGAAAACAGCGTGTCGCTGTGAACGTGATAACTCAAAAACGAATTGCCGGATCAGTTTCAACATTTGCACACAGGTGCATACCATAAAGACGCAGAACAGTATCGATTTGGGTACTTCTTCGATGAATATTAAATAAGTAATTAATTAATAACGGGACAAAACTGTGAACGCAATAACTCACAAAGTCTTTGCTGGATCTTTTTCAACTGTTGCACACAGGTACATATCATGAAGATGCAGAACTGGATTGAGTTTGGTACATCTTCGATTAATGACAATTAAGTAATTCACTAATT
>JAVQKC010099798.1:0-16902 GCA_036025475.1 Philypnodon macrostomus | reverse complement strand
AGACAAGCATTCAACTCCCACTAATCATTCTATGTTTTTGTTTGTGTTCCTTGTGTAAAGCGTCTTTGAGTAGTTGTGAAAAGCGCTATATAAAATTGATGTATTATTATTATTATTATGTAGGCCAGCTAAATGTATTCACCAATGCATTTTAATTGTATCCCGAGCATTATCTTTTTGCAGCCTCACATGCTGCTCTTGGGTTAAACGTAGAATCTGAATTATTCATATTTATCCATGTAAGCCCACTGCTGAAAATGCATTTTATTTCTCTCCAAAAAATTACAAGTAGAAGAAAAAGTGGTTGGTGAAATCCTAATATATCTGCAGGATCCAGACGGGACTAATCCGTGCGAGCTGGCAACGTGTTATTAAATACTTTTTTAATTTAGAGATTTTATGAGAAACGTTGCAATGTAGAGACTCAGCAAATTGAGAAACAGCATGTAATTCACTGTAGCAGAGGTCAAGTGAGAAAATGCAATTATTTAAAAGACTGAATATTATTGTGGGATTTGGAGACTACAGGCATATGTTAACAAACAAGTGGATAAGTGTTTAAAGATCTAATTATTACTTTTTAGGGCTGAGATCATTTTGAAGTGTACGACATATAGACTGTCCTGGTTTGATCCCTGGACTGGTTGACTGTAATGGGAGTTTGTATGATCTCCCTGTGTTACTGTGGGTTCCCTGCTCATTTCCCCACCATCCAAAGACATACATGTATTGAACTGAATCAATGTCAAGATAGGAACTAATAATTGTTGATATTGCCAAGCTGAGTAATGACCACAAAGCATTTTTTGTGAACCTCAGGCTTACCTCTCAACTGGCTCAAATGTTTTTTACTGCATGTGACTCGACATAATCCAGCTAAAATAAATCATTAATTGATTCAAGATATCTGTCCACTTTTCTGTGTGGTTATAATATAGAGGGACACTAAGTAAAAAAATCTGCCAGAAAATATGTGTCCAGAAAACAGATACAACTGACTTTTGGTGATGTAAAATCGGTCACCTCAGAGAATGGCCCTCCTCTGTAGTACCTTTTGACATGTAGCCCTCAGTGAATAAGTTTGGACACCCCTGGGCTAGAACAACCACAAGGGTATTTTGTAATGTTATATTTGATTATGTGAAATTCTAATCTCTCTTCCAATGAATTGTTCTGAAATTGCTTTATAGATCATTCAAGTGTCCACTTTTGGAATAAAAATAATAATAAAAAAATGATAACTATTTATTTCTGGGCTTTTTTTTTGCTTGATTATACATGACACGTGTGTTGTAGTAGTAAATATAAAACTATGCAGGAGAAAACAGGTGTGCTGCTGACGATGTACCAGTGTCAACACAACACTAATTAGATGAGAGAGAAAAAAGTAGGACATATTTTTAAAGGTGTAGTCTGCAAGTTTCCTAAAATAAATGAAAAAAGTTCAACCGCCCCCAAAAATGCCTAAAATTGCCTATCTGACCTTGTTGTAAAGTAGGTTGTCTGTAGTCTGCAGAGGCCAGGGAAAGGACTAAAGTAAACCTCCATTACTATTGCTCAAAGTGGTTTCCCACAGTCAGATTTGATGTTGTCTGTAGAGGCCAGGGGAGGGACTAAAGTAAACCAGATTACCCACTTTACATCGTAGATGTAGAAACCTACAGACTATAACTTTAATAAGCTCTGTAGTGCACATTACTGGTTTGACGGCAGAGAGTTTTTCCATTAATTTACTGGTTACACAAGCCCTGTGCTACGTCAATGGAATATGATCTGTATGTCTGTTAATAGGACCGCTGCTCTTCTATCTTTACTTCTATCATTACTGTCACTTACAGACGGCAAATGTCACCAATATAGGGTAATATGGTTATAATGTACAGAATGGAGGTGGCTGCAGCAGATTACATGGAGATGAGAAAAATTAATATTTAGATCAGTTAAAATGCATTGTATTAATCTTGATTTGAGTCGTTTATTCTTCAAATTGGAACAAAATGTCTGCCAACGTGCTGTGAACTGAGTCTTGGTTTTCGTAGAATTTATCAGAATTATTAGATTTAGATTTCCCCATCAACAAATACTTTGCCTTTCAGTGAAGAAAAAATGTCTTGTTTATTTTTGTTAGGGGTAGCATGTGGCTAGAGCTTATTTGGTCAACAGTGGACCAAGTGGCAGGGTGCAACCTGGACAATGGCCAGTTAGTCACAGGGCTAACACTGAGACACAGACTAACAGACAACTATTCACTCTCACATTCATTCACTATTGGACATTTAGAATTACTTCACCCGTAGATGTATGTCTTTGGATGGTGGGAGAAAGAGGAGAGAACCTACAGTAACATGGGGAGGACATGCAGACTCCATCCAGACAAAATTCCCTATGCAACACCCAAACATCATATAGCTTAAAACTTCTACTTGAAGCAGCCCTGTCAATAGTATTCTTGCATATATTTCTTTTGCACTGTGAATTCTCCTCTTTCCATATGTTGATAATTCTGTAGGTCTAATTTCACCCCACCTCTGTGAGACATTTCAAAGACAGATGCACGCTGCGATTGGAGAATATAAAGCTGGCATTTCAAATAAAAGTGTCCTGCTGGGCCACTGTAGTCACATATGTATATTTTTCTTAGATTGTTTTTTGAAAAGGTTATGTCAAAGTCTGTCGCCCGCTGAGCTGTTCACGCTTAAAAAATATAGTCCACTTGAAAGGTTCATGGCCGATGTGATAAGGTGAAGAAGCATGTGACAGACTGATAATGGGAAAATTATCTACACGAAGTGGAGACATATATGATTGCATTGGAATTACGTATATACTATATATATATATATATATATATATATATATGCACTCTCAGATTCAGTGGAGTGAAAAGTGCGTTATGAATAAAATATATTATTATTATTATTATTATTATTATTATATATTTAATATATACATTTAAAATGATCTAGGGCTGCACACTTAATTGAAATAGAATTGAAAACACAATATTAATGGTTGCAATTGGCAAACTGCAATGACTGCAATTTTTTAGGCACAAAACAAACTAGGCCCACGCCAAAGTATGTGCAAGTTAGAGGCTGTCAAATATACCCGACTTCCCAATTTCAATCCAAAATGGCCGACTTCATAATTATATTTTATGTTGGGTACACTGTGAAAAATCACTGTACCAAGTTTCATTGCTCTCTGCCAAAGTAAGTGTGTCCAGAGTCCCATAGGGGTCGTAAACTTGGGGGCGCTATTGAGGCATTGTTTATTTGACCTCTGTAATTTGTCTATGTACATTAACTATACAATTGCTTGGATCACTGTGCCAAAATTCATGCGATTTTGTTTATGTTCAGCAGGATTATTGGCTCAACAAATGTGCATCAAAGCATTCATTAGTTAATTAATAAATTGTCATTAATCGTAGCTGTACCAAACTTAATCAAATTCAGGGTCTTCATCATATGTACCTGTCCAGAAAAGTTGAAAAAGATCAGGGAATTTGTTTTTGAATTATGCGGCCGAAACTCTTACCTTGTAGGTTTAACCTCTACAAACATGCTTTGAAAGGCATTCTTGTGAAAGTTTAACAGTTAATATTTTAGTCTTCTTTCAGGTTTAAAAAGTGCTGTGAACTGAATCCCAAATTTCAAATTTAATCACAATGAATAGATATTATTCTCAATATAATCTTGCTTTAAAAAAGTTTGATTTTTTCCCCAAATCGTTCCGCCCTAGTCTGGTCCTGTTCTGTATCTATCTGTCAAATTCATGAATCTGACCATCTCCTCTTTACATAAAAGGAAACAAGATAAAACATGCAAAAGATAGCCTCTAAAACTGCAAAAATATATTTCGCATCATCATAAGAGGATATAGCCAACGCAAAATGAGAAACCAGCAAGAGGGCAGCGAAAAACCTCAACTAAAGTCAAGGGTATATTTAGCTCAATGTAAATCCAGGCCAAAGAAATTACTTTGCCATGAAGAAATACTATTATACCGGTGGTTCCCCCAAAAATGTCATGCTCAAATGCATTTAAAAGCCAATTAACTGAAAAATATGTCCAAATAGTTGTGCATAGCTGATGTCTATATTAGCAGATGTCACTCTTTGACCCACATATGGACAATAGCCTACATTCTTTCATAGCTGTAAATGTCTCAATAAAAAGGGACGGATTTACAAGAAAATTTCAAGCCTCCATAATGTATAACGGTTTGTGATCAATGTGTAAAAAGGCCAGTGTCCAACAATATCTGGCTTTGTATTTTGCAGTTTCCATAGTTGTTATACAATAATTTTTCTTTATATAAGGGTTTAAAGGCAATTCCTCTATAGTCTAACAAAACAAAAGAGGCTGCACAACACAAAAAATAATAAGTGAAACATTAATTCGTTGATTTTATGTGTGTATGAAGACATTCTGACACTGCGATGGTCTGTGGCAGGGATGTAACATCAGACAGGGCAACAATTTTTTTGAGATGAAAAATCCAATAAGGGTTAATATTTAAAATAAGATAATCGCAGAATAGTTTACAAAATTGTATTAAGTACTTGATTTGTATAGTTCCATTGTGTTGGTAATTACAAAAGTGTACCTGGAAATGAAATGATTAATAATGATGATAATACATTTTCTGAAGAGAAATGAGCTAAATGAGAGAAATACTGGTTTAATCATTTGCCAGTGTATGTGAAACACTACATCAAATAAAACAGCTATCTTTGCTCATATTTCCCAACCATGCACTGACATTACCTACATTTGCAATATTTGATGGCTAATTTCTCCATAGAAAATACATACATTACTGTCTGTTGAAATTCTGGGTACATCTTTTGAATGTTTACAAATGAGAAAACTATGCATCGGTTTAAAAGGTGTGAAAGGTCCAAAGTGTCCATTCTGAAAAACTGCAAGTTACTGTAAGAGTTTCACAATATATTTTTTCCCTAAGTTTTGTACTATTCTTTTTATTTGATGTATTTGTTTATTTATAACATGTCTACATGCACCAGATTTAGCCAAGAGGTTATTTTTCATCTGTTCTTTCTGTCTTTACTTTCAAGGCTTGTCACATAGCCTCATAGTGTGCAGAAATTTGAACACTGACTGACATACAAAAGATGCCCTTCCTGATGCAAACCTTACGAGTTATCTGGGCTTGTTACTGGCACAATGAGTACATTGGCTTGAAACACTTAGATAGAAATAGTATGTACCTTGCTGTTGGGTGTTGAGGAGACTGGGGTCCACAGCGGGCATTGCCCGAGGTGTAGGCACTGGTTTAGCTGCGCCTGACAAAGAAAATCATCTTTTTATTCTATGAAATTATAATCAATTTAGCACAGCAATTTTTATACATTTTGTTAATTTTGTTGAACGAGTCCATCATTTAGACAGCTCATGTTAGATGTTTTGTAGAATAAAACAGGTACAGAGGAAGGATAGTGAATATATGGGACATGTACAGAGGAGGGATAGTGAATATATGGGACATGTACAGAGGAGAGATAGTGAATATATGAGACATGTACAGAGGAGGGATAGTGAATATCTGGGACATGTACAGAGGAGGGATAGTGAATATATGGGTAAAAGGATGAGGCTGAGGTTAGAGCTGCCAGACAGGAGGCCTAGAGGAAGACCAAAGAGGAGATTTATGGATGTAGGGAAAGAGGACATGAATTTAGTTGGTGTGAGAGATGAAGATGCAGAGGAGGTTAGATGGAGGCTATTTTTTTTTTTTGAAGTTGCTTGCTATTTATGTTGTCATTTGATTTAATTGTGTTTTGTTTCCGTTGTGAATGCCTTTGTTTGAGTTTTGTTTTTGTGTTTTGCTGTTTTTTGTTTCTTTCTTACAGTTACGTTTGGAGTTTTCATTTTGACGTGCATGCCTCCTCCATCATCTCCATGGTTACCCGGGGATGTGAGTGGTCTCTATGGCGACGCATGGCTCACAGCAACATCATCATCAGACAAAAAAAAATAATCTAAAAATGAAAAAGCCATCTATTACTAAGACGTCTATCTTTGAATCAGAAAGAACAGGGGGAACTATGTTAATATGAATCATGAAGTCAGTAACGTTTAGACTCACTGGCCACTTTATTGGGTACACCGATTCAGCAGCTAGTAACAACTGTAGTCTGCAGGTTTCCAAAATAAGAAATTGTAAAAGACAAAAAAGGTTCAAATGTACTATCTGACCCTGTTCTATGATATAAAGTAGTTAATAGTAGTTATTTTACTTTAGTCCCTCCCCTTCTACAGCAACATCAATGCATTTAGTCCAAGAAAAACCTGCTGAAGTTCAAACCAAGCATCAGAAGATTTAATTGACTTTGAAAAGGATGCAAATCCAGTGAGCAGCATTTTCGTGGGCAAAATGCATTGTTTGACAGACTGATTAGATAATACAAATGTAGCTAAGAATTCAGTTAAACCTAATATATTTTCTATCTGGTTTGGTCCCAAGTTTAGTCCTAAGGGTCCATTGTAAAATCACCACAATCTGGTTTTATTCCAGATTCTGTGATGGTTTAGCACAGTGGTTCTCAAACACTGTGTCGGGACCCAATTGTGTCATCAAAAAATACAGTTTAAAAAAACAAACAAACATTGGTGTGTCATTAGGCATTATGAAAATAACTATAAAATGCATTTATAAAGCATTCAGATTAACTTAAAAAATATATAATTGTTGTAAAGATAACTGAAACTCCATATAAAGGCCAAATCTAATACAAAAAACTTGCATAACAGTACTATACCAGACTAGATTTTTGAGTGACTTGGTTTCCAATTATGGTACCCCCCTAAAAAATTTTCCCCCTAAAACACTGGTGTACTCAATTTCCCATGATGCACTCAAGTAATTTGTAGAATTTTTCCCAGTACGATTTGAGTTTTCATTATAACTCACACTTCTAAGTTATACTGACTAAATGTGGAGAGTAAAGGAGTGTTTTACTGCTATTTTCTACACTCCCTGCATTTAGTCAGTATAACGAAGGAGAGAGAGTTATGATCAAAACTCATGTTCTCATGTGAAAACAAATTGTAGAATTAAGTTTTTTAACTTTGTGTATTTTCCATTGCTGTGGCTGAAGGCTGTGACGCTCTGCTGGCTCACCATTTGTTCTTTTTTAAATACTATACATTTTATTATTTAGTGTGATTATATTTATTGTTTAGCTACAAAAAAATCTGCTCAATCAAGGTTTTATTTTAAGTATAAATATTTTTGTAGTACTTTTCCCTCTGGTTTAGGCGTGGTTGTATAGTTTTTTAATACACATCCCTTTCATGTGATAGTCTAATGTATTTATTTAATGTTAGCCCAGGCTAATAGTGTCCTCTCATATGTCTATATGTGGTTGTATTGATTTTTATTGGTTTGTATTGCCTTGTGTTGTTGATTGTGGTTGTGCTCTGTTTTCAGCCGAGGACAGTGGCCGGGTTCAGGGGCACGGTCCGCTACGCTTCAGTCAACGCTCACAAAAACAAGGTACACTCTCAAACCTTTAACTTAACTGGTCCTGATTTAGTTTTGATGTAGTGTGGGTATAGTTCTGTTTACAGTTTGAATTTAAAGTTTAAATAAATAAAAATAGGCAATGTAAGATTTCATATGAAAAAAAAACAAAACCTTATTATATCGGCAAAACAACGATATTATGGAATCACGTCAGCTTCCTCAGATCCTAGCTGTGAACGCAATAATTCAAAAACGAATTGCCAGATCAGTTTCAACTTTTGCACACAGGTACATACCATAAAGACGCCAAACTGTATCGATTTGGGTGCTTCTACGATTAATGACAATTAATTCATGAATCAATAAATGCCCTGAAGCACATTAATTGAGCCAATAATCCTGCTGACAAAATTGTATGAATTTTAGCACAGTGATCCGTGTTAGGTACAGTGAAGAAAACAAGTATTTGAACACCTTGCTATTTTGCTATTTCTCCCACTTAGAAGTCATGAAGGGGTCTGAAATTTTCATCGTAGGCGCATGTCCACTGTGAGAGAGATAAACTAAAAGGAAAAATCCAGAAATCCCAATGCATGATTTTTTTATGATTTATTTGTGTGATATAGCGGCAAATAAGTATTTGAACACCTGAGAAAATATGAGACTTTCCTGCACAACGTGGTGCATTTAATTATATGAAAGCTTATATATAAAATGGGATATGCATTAGCCCCAAAAGCTAGCCTGACTAGCCTTTTCCTATTGTATACTATTATTATTATTATTATTGTATACAAAGATGTTAGTCTGGTCATTCAATTCAAGGGCGGAGTTTACCGATGTATAGTAAATTAATCACAAACACCAGACATGATGCTAAAAAGCCACACATACACGTTAGCAATACCCAACAGACAAAACACACGGATTAATGATCACGGCTCGTGATCGGACTCACCATCAGAGGACGGTCGGGATATTTTGGCCAGTTTGTTGCTGTTGGACTCCTGGAGGAAGCGCTTGGCTCCTCTGCCTGGACCACCCATGAGACTGACCACGAAACCTCTTCTTTCTGCACGTAACACAAAACAAGTGGGAGATGAACAGAACGCAGCCACAGGACTATGTAAACTCCAGGTCACAACAGGATCCAATCAGAAACCAATAAAGTCAGTTTGAAAAAATTTTATTCATTTTTGTTATTATGACGTTTAGGATATATCAGTGAATCTACAGTTGATTGGCTCTGGTCAAGGGGGCATTCTCTAAATATAATATGTACATAAATAGAGGTGACTTTTGAAAACAGCTCTGTACAAAGAGATAATTACGTTATTTAGCCCAAAAAGGGTAATTCAGTTAGAAGCTTTTTAAATCGTACTTATTAGAGCTGGAACTAAGTCAAAATGAATGGCTGCTCTGCATGGGTTCTCTCAGCAAATGCTTTAGAGTCTGTATACTTCAGTTAACAATTATTGATTAGTTCAATAATTGATTAATCATGAATAATCAAATCAGCCGTTTCAGCCCCAGCACGTATCTGTTGAACAAATGAACTCTTCAAATATCAAATCTAAATGCGCAGTGACCTTTAGTGTATGAGGCGCCGTTGTAGAGCAGGCCTTGGGTCACGGGCTGGTTCCCAAACAGAGCGTCACTGTGAAGGTTGTGGCAAAGTTTCTCCAGGAACCGAAGAACATAGGTCACAGAGCTGACCGTAGGCAGGGTCAGAGTGTGCTGCTGCTGCTCAAAATAGGCTATAAGAGATACACAAGTGCACAAGGTCACACGGCCTGGCCAAAAGTCACCACCTGGATTTACCCAAGGTGATAACAGGTTAACTAACTGGTTACCAAAACAGGTAACTAACAGGTTAACAGGTGAGAGCCTCCTGTAGTTGCTCAGGTCTAGCTTCAGCAACATTATGTGTCCAAAGAATGAGGTCAGCTGAATATTCTTCCCTGATGGCACTGGCATCTTCCAAGATGACAGTGCCAGGATTCATCAGGCTCAAATTGTGTTGTTCAGGGAGCATGAGACATCATTAACACATTGGCCATCACAGAGTCCAGACCTTAACCCCATTGAGAATGTTTGGGATGTGCTGGAGAAGGCTTGGCAGTGACCCAATTCTCCCAACATTAACACAAGATCTTGGTGAAAAATTGGACAGAAATAAATCTTGTGACATTGCAGAAGCTCATAGAAACAATGCCACAACGAACGCTTGCCATAATCAAAGCTTAAGGCGGTCCAACAAAATATTGAATATGAGTGTCTGACCTTTTTTTATACATGTGCTACATTGATATCATGTGACATATTAGTAGCTTTAGTATTTCCATGGTACCTGAAATGACTTCTCCACCCTGACCAGACTTCAGGCAGGAGAAGACCGTGGCCTGGTTGTGAGCCGAGTCCACGCAGGCCTGGACACACTGCTGAAGGACAGAGGAGGCCCGGCCCGGTCCAAAATGGTCCGGCAGCTGCTGGATACGCCGCTGGTCTAAATGGGGTCCCACTTTACTGTACTTATTCAGGTACACACAAACTACAACAAAGGAAAAGTCAACACACATCATATATATATATAGTAGTCGTAGGGCTGGGCGATATGGTGATACAAAGTTGAATCGTGATACTGTGCATTCATTTATGCTCTGATCTTCCCTGTAATTTTTACTGTAACAATGCCAGTGTTCACATTATGAAAACATTGTTAATACATTATATTAAGTATGATGTAGGGGTCCAATTCAACACTATATAAAATGAATTCAACACTATCTAAAAGTGAATAATTGATTGTCAGGCCTGTGTGTCGGCATGAGGCTGTAGGCACCATGAGGGTCTATGTGAATGTGTTGGTTTTTTTGTCTTGTCTTTGTGTGTTGTCCTTAATAATAATATTAGCAACAACAATAACAATAACAATAATAATAACAATAACAATAATAATAATAATAATAATGGATTCGATTTATACTGCGCTTTTCAATGCCACACGGCAGAATGTATTTTTGGAGTCCATTTTTCATTCACACCACAACACACTGATGGTGACAGAAGCGTATCCGGCCCCTCCAATCATCACCAAACACATTCATACATAGGCAATATTGGTTAAGTGTCTTGAACAGGGATACAACAACAGTATGCGCTCGGGCGGGGACTCGAACCGGCGACCCTCTGGTCTTATGTTTGTTTTGTTTTGGGTGATGAGATGTGAGATGTGATTGTGTGAGGGTTACTGTTTTTTCAGAAAAGACTGAAGTCGTGATAAAATGTGATCTTAATAAAACAGTGATTTTGTATTTCTCCATATGGCCCAGCCCTAAGTAGTAGGGTTATGTACCGGTACCTGTGGGGGCCTGTAGTGCTGAGTTGGGGATGGTGGCGTTGTCCAGAGGCACAGTGCTGGTGTCAGGTTCGGGTGTGCTGCTGGTGGGAGATAAGGGGACTGGACTCGGTACCACTCGAGGTGTTCTCTGCAAACACACGGACGGACATTTTTAATAGTATTCTTGCTTTGGCAGCATATAAGTGAAACCTGTGCTACTAATATATCTATATATCTTTATATATAATCTAAAGCCCAGCCCATACCACACGATGAAACTATTTTCCCCATGGCTAAATATTTTATCTACCACCGAAAAATCTTGTGTCTATGCCAGCAGAAGGATCCAGTGTAAGCAAGAACAGGCGTGTTAATGTTGACTCAGTGGCCCCTTTATTAGGGAGACTATGAATCTAATAAAGTAAAATCTAGCACTCAGTGTGGTCTCTGTAAACGTCTGTACCCCCCTAGACATGGCTGTATGTTGGGGAAAAATATATTTCTCATTTTTCAGATTTTTCCTTAAGCTGTAGGTCTACCAAATAAAGACCAGTGCGTGTATGTGTCAACAGGTGAGGGTTATTCCATAAAACTACTGAAGCAATGACATAGGCTTATACATGGGTTTGTCAGTTCTGTCTCGAAACACAGGCTCGTCTCATGCTCTGCTCAATCACTATGGAAACCTGGTCTGGAGCAGGTTTAAGGTCAGGCTTAGCCCAAACATTCTGTAATCTATCAGCTAAAAATGAATGCATGTGATTGGATGTTTGGTGGTGGTCGGAGTGGCTGTAGGCACAAAATGGCAGTGTGACTGGAGAGAAAGAATAATGCTGACTCCCATGGACTAGCCCACTGTTCTTTGTGGTCAGGGATGATAGTACCTTGCTGCCAGGCTTTGGCCCTCTTTTCTTTGGGATCTTGATTAATTCTGCCGGAGAGTGGGTCTGCTGCAGAGCTATCCTCTGTGCCCAGTTGGTAGGTATCCTCCCTCTGGGTCGCCCCAGACCTACAACAGGCCGTCCTGGTCCAGCCATGACGTCTTCCAACCATCCTGTCCTCCTTGCCCAATCTATCTGCAAATATAAAGGCAAGCATAGAGGACACATGTTATCTAATATTACTCCACAATACTCCACAATACTCCACAATACTCCACAATACTCCACGGCACACTTACCCTACTACCAGGTTTGGGCCCTCGTTTCTTAGGGATCTTGACAGGCTCTAGCTCTTTGCCTGTCTGTATGCCATGCTGTCCAAGCACTGATGGTTTCTGACTCCACGGCCCTGTGACCTTGGTCTTTCTGCGGCCTGGTCTTCGTCCTCTCTGACCTGGAGGTCTGCCCACCGATGAGGCAGGGTGCATGACTGGACTCTCTGCACTCCCGTCTGTTAGTGCTCCCAGGCTCTTCAGCAATACAACTACATTGGGGAGCATAGGGCCGTGGTTTATACACTACAATGTAAATATATATACAGTTCACCTTATACTGACCTGCACAAATACAACACTGTTTACTCTTAATGTAGTAAAAGACAGCTCTATTGTTTATCATATATTTGCAAAAATCACCTCAAAGTAAGCCACGGACAGGCTCTGCTCAACAAATGCAGCATTTCAGAATGAACCGAGCTAAGAGTCCAAAAACAATCATTAAAAGAATTGCTTAATGCTTCTCTGAGGCGGCACTCGTAATCATGGCAACCAGTCTCAAGCAGAGCTTTGTTTTTCCCTCTCAGCTGAGTGCACTGAGTTCAGTGAGTTCACACAGCCACCGCTCCAGACTCATGTTACAGGAAGATCACTTGTTTTTCATTAAGGACAGCCATGATAAACGTGTGTAATGTTATTCAGCTTTACTCACCGGCCTGGCTACCACACTCACAGAATGTTGTTCCCTGTCGTCCTCACGTTCACCCTCTTTTCCTGTCCTCTTTCCACTGCTTGGCTCCTCCCTCCTTTTATGTATGTCCTCTCCTCCTCCCACATCTGTGTGGAGTGTAAACTGTCTAGCCTCCCCTCGCTTAACACATTTCTCTCTGAGGTGTCCAAACAGCCGAAGTAACATAGGTGCCAATGAGAGGCCCTCAGCGGGCACCCAGTCTTCCTCACCCCACGTCATGCCCAGTCCCAGGCTGTTGGGTGGGTGCCAGGCATTCATAAAACACCAGCAGGCGGCGAGGCCTTCTCCTGCCTCCATTAAACTCCTTTCTCTACTGTTTCACACTTTAGACATAAACTGACAGCTGACCTTGGACTGACTTTAAACCCAAAACTAAACTGAACACTACTGTATTAACTTCATCATTTACTTAAGTTTGTTGCTGAATATCAATGAATATTAGATTTATAATTATTCTGATATTTTTGTGGATATTTTATGACTCAGTAAGAGCATTTTAGTGGCTCAAAAATCAGTTTATTATTCAATGTGTATTATTCAAACTAATACTGATATAGGCTGCACAATATTAGAAAAACGTGTATAAAATATGGCTGTACAATTCTGAAAATAATATCTAATGATTGTGATTAGATTTATACAATTTTTGACTTCCAAAAGAATCGCATGCCTTTGAGAACATGTTCATGGAGGTTCATGGAGGTTCATGGAGGTTCATGGAGGGTAAGCATGTTTTTTACATATGTTTTGTTTTGTGCAGAGAATACAAAATTGTGACCAGTAAAATAGTTTTGATTAACTGAGCAGCCTTATTTGATATGGGCATTAAATCTTGACTGGGGCCAAAGCCTTGTTTGAGACTGGGGCATCATTGTAAACGCCCTCTGACCTTTGGTGCCAGGCGGCTGCAGATTGTCTCCAGTGAGGGTGCACCAGCCGACCGGGAAGATATCACGTGAGTCGTAACGGCAATAATAATCAAACGCTCCCCTCCACCCATCGAAGGTGACCAGCACCTCCACGCCCCTCAGTGCACCCACAGAGGCGGGGCAGATGAAGTGGGGGTTTTTCCGGTCCACTGCCTCCAGCTTCATGCCCACTTGGAACAGGTTCTGCTCCGGAGTGGGAGGCTCCTGCTGGGAAAACAGAGCCAGGTATCAGAGCTAACTTCATGCTAACTGCTAATCCAATTTTAGCATGGATTTTATGCATTTAATAACGCACTGAAAAAAGTAACCATTCACAAGCTAAATCTTTCATTGTCTCAGTTTACTTAAGTACATCAGTCCATCTAGAAATATGTGCATTAAGCTCCAATGGACTATTTCACATAGATATCTCTAATACAATCTAGAATCCACAATGAAAGACTTTGCGTGTGACTCCAGAAACCCAGGCGTGAATGAGCTCTAGTAAAAGCACATTTAAAAAGTCGCCTGGAACCAACAACCTCATGTGAGCGTTGAACAAGTACCTTGTGAAAAATGCGGGAGGGTGCCATCTCAGCTCCATTTAGTGTCTTCAAAAGAAACATGGGCCAGGAAGAAGCATTGAGACGAAAGCCTAAAGATAAACACACGATGCAAGCATACTTCAGTTAAACAGTCAGTTTATAAAGGTGGGATTATCTTGGTCTCAGTCTTAATGTGAATAATAGAAGAGCTGGGACACTGACATCTAGTGGACAGAACTGGTCCTTTTTGTCTTTGTTTACGTCACATTTATAATACACCGATTGAACTAAAAGAACATTTTTAGTTTTTTCTCACCAAGCGGGGGCTGAAGCATGCCCCCACTCTTCTCACAGCTGCCTATTGGCTGGATCTCGGCAGAATCAACCAGGCGCCAGAAGTCATTCTTGTTGTCAGAGCCGTCCAGTCTGAGGCGCAGACGAGAGCCCGTCAGACCCACCACGGTGGCTATACACGTGGACGTGGTGTTCCGCGGGTCCTGGGCCTCCAGCTTCATCCCCGCCTTGAACTCATTCACTGGACGAGTAAGGCTCTGAAACAATAGATGTGGATATATGGGAGACACCGGGGTGTCTGTGGGACGTGTTCTAGGGCTGACAAATGACATATGACAAATATATGATTGACTGACAAGATTCAGGTCACGGCACATCTGGAAGCATTAACTTGACAGAACTAAACTTAGACAAGAATGCTTTTCATTTATGGAGGTTAAGCATGCTTTTTCACATATGTATATTATAATAATTCTGCATCCCTGAACTGTTCTGTTCATGGTCCTTTGTTACTCACCTGTTTGAAGAAGGAAGCTGGAGCTGCTGAGGCGCCTGTCTCTTTCAGGTATTTCTCCCAGCTGAAATGACCTTAAGACAGAGATGAAGAGATGTGTTGTGAATGCTATGGTTAAAAAGACTCTGTATGAATGATCGCCCTCTACCTTGATACTGTGGAGGGACACGGGAGGGTCGTCCACTTCTGGGATGCTTCATTCTTCTGACATCTGAAGACATGAAAAAGACCGTCCCACACATATTCCCTGGACATTAGCCAATTTGTCCTGGTTTTCCTGCATACATACTTTACATGTGACTAGTTTAGCCCTGCCTCTGTCCAGCTTTGCTTAAAAATGTCCAACTCATAACACATTAACAGTCCCAATAAAACACATTGGCAACTGTTAAAAATCCATACAATGTTATAAGCTGAAGCAAAATACAGGTCAATTGTGGCCAGTATCTATTGAAGAATACCAGCCCATGTTAAGCCCTGCCTACTACATATCATGAACACACATGACATTAATCATTTAACACCTTACCTTTTTGTGGCACAGGCTTCTTCATGCTCCAACTATACTGACCAAGCTCACAGCTCTGCCTCTAAGACAAGGATAACGGAGGTGGTCACGTGTGTGGTCGATACATGTTTATATTGTTAATGTAGTTCTCAGGTAAAATGCAATTACTTAAGACACGTGGATACAACACGGTAATTATACAACTGTGTGGCCTATTGAGTAAAAGCTAGTTAATGCCAGACTTAGTGAAGATAGGAGCTTCTGGGTCATTTTGACATTCAACAAGTTAATAATAATAACCCTGCTGCTAATAAGTTTAGTTTAACTCAATAGACTTCATGGTAATAACTAGAGCATAACTAATAATAGGTCTATGTGTGACGAACAGACAGTGAGCTCACAGGAAGTTGGATTATATGATGAAACAAAAACAAATAGATCATTTCAGCAATAATTACATTAAGGTCATAGCATCAGTTCATATGTTAATGTCTGTATCTAGTGGACAACTCAACTCAAGTTTGACAGAGTCCACTCCAATGCAAACATGCCACACACAACCACACACACACACAAACACACACACAGGCTATTCACAATACAGGCTAGATAAAAATGGGATTTTTCTGGAGACATACCTAAGTGGTTCATAGCCGCTCCAGAACGCTTTATCTCGTCCGGATGAGTTCCTTTTCAATGGAAGGGCGCCTTTTTCCTCCGCCAAAGGGGGCTGGCGTCCGAATTAAAGCGACCCGCTCCCAGTTCCCATTCTGGGAGAGGACGTTACACACATTATTGAGAGGTCAGACGAACTCAGACATAACGTCTTTAAATGGGACGGCTCCAGTCCACTGCGGGTCGTACATGTCTCAGATATCCACGCGTGTCTCTTTCTGGACTCTTGTGGAAGACAAACTGAGGCAGGCGTTAGGACGGGTAACGGTGAGCGGACGAAAAACAAGCGAGAATCATGCCCCTCCGCCCGGCAGGCTCCATATCAGGCATGCTACACGCTACAGACATGCCCAGGCTCAAGATGCTAACTTAGCATGCTAGCTGGCTCGGTAGCTGGTTGAGCTAATTTGAGCTTTTATCACAAGCTTAATAATAATAGAGGAGGGTGTTTGGAAACTACGGGGGCTCTGTGGGGACCAGGGGCTACAGACACGTCTCAAACTGCAGCGGAAGATGTGACCTTGTTTTTAAAAGTGTAATGTTTCAGGCATTGTCCGCCATGTTTTCTCTCCCCGATGAGTTTTTTTTTTTTTTTAATTATTTTTTTTATTTAAACAAATACAAAGTAGAATATGACAAAAAATATTCCATCAATAATACATAAAGTACATAAAGTAAATAAGGTAGGAAAAGAGACGGAAAAAACGAAAGAGGAGA
>JAVQKC010099792.1:0-11439 GCA_036025475.1 Philypnodon macrostomus | reverse complement strand
CCCCCCCCCCCCGTCAGGATGGTCATTTAAGTCATAAATATAAGATGGTATGCTAATGAGAGTGTTACAGTGGGCTGTATGTTGGGAGATGCTAAACAGGGACGTGTCAGTGTCAGTATGGTACATGTATCTCAATGGGATTGCCCCAACTCAGGTGTTGCTATACTGTGTTTGATCAAATTTGTGTTTTTGCTAAATAAAAGAAAACTGACTAATTATTGTTATTAAAAATGCCTGCTTTTTCTACCAAATACATCTAATAAAAGACTCCAATAGAAGTACAGAGATATGTGCGTGTTAATTAGATGACTTAACTGGCTAATTAACAAATGATGAAGAGGCACAATGCTCCTGGGACACTCTCGCACATGTGTACACCTGGGAACAGCTGCTGAGGTTCCCCCAGTGCATTTTGAAAAGGAAAATTCACATATTCTCTCTCATCTCTCTCATTCCGAAGGCTGCTAATTCTGGGTGCTGTAACCCTTCTTTATCACATTATTTCCAAACCTATGGATGCATGGTTCACAATATGTATAGATATTATAGATTTAATAAAACAGTATTGCTTTCTTTAATTCAAATTGTTCTGTTTATGTCCATTATAGGCATGGCTGCTGCATTTAGCCCAGCAACTATGGGTGTTGGGCGGGATGCACCTTGGTCAATGGCCAGTTAGATGCAGTGCTAACATATACAGACAAGCAACCATTTTCTGTAACATTTATTTTCTAGGTGCTATTTAGAGTCACTAATTAGCCTTAACTCATATGGATTACAAGTCTTCAGCTGAAAAAAGAAGGATATTGTTAAAATGTGTATCCTTTCTTTGTTTGACATAATATATAAGCCTTCATAAACTGGACACAAATATATGCTTTTCCTTTTGTTACCAATGCCCCCTACAGGACAGATCAATGTCTCTCGCAACATCCACTGGCTTTTGTTTATATATAAAACCTTGCTCTGTCTCTCACCTCCATTTCTAAATCAGCAACTTCAACAGGAACACCACTTGAGATACAACCCTCGCTCTTCTTTTGGCCTTATATCTTTTATGTTGCTGTTGTAGATGAATGGAACTCGTATCAAAACACACTTGCACTTTAAACACGGAGTGAAGGACATTGCTGATGGGTCATGTAAATGTTCCACTGATACTGATAATAATGTATGACTTCTTCTATGTGTTTGAAACATGTTTGTCCTTTCCTGGTGTTTTCTAGCACTTTCAGGACAACATTGTAAATAAGAAAGTGTTCTTAATATATATATAAAGAAAAGGGGGATCAATCTCACAACCTCTTTGTTGAGTCAGAAGAGCTAAATGTTCTGCCACCATGCACATCCAGTATTGTTTGTTCTAGCTCCTAATGACTGCACAAGATCAGGATTCAAACAACAATTTGTGTTTTCTAAATCTGTTTTTGCTTTTCTGGTATAATGTTACGGAAAAATACATCTCATTGAGCATTCAGATGTGTTGACGCAAGCCCAAGTTGTCTTGTTTTGTCCAACACACGTGATAGATTATGGGTTAGGAGCACTCAGTATTGTCCTTACATATTTATGATCATTCTATGTAAATTAGTATCTTCTAGGCTTACGCTATTCATCCCTTTACAAATCCCTGCACATCCATATTACATGTACTGTACATGTTCAGCCATTGGAGATTAGTCTAATATATCTGCTGCCCGCCTTCCATAAAAGAGCAAACCTGAAGGCAGCTGTATCCTTTGTGACTTGTCAAACAGCAGGACAACTCAGCAAGGAGCCTACTAGTGAAACCCAGCGATATCAGCCAACCACTCTTAGTACTTCTTAAACTTTAATCTACTACCTCATTATGAAAAGGTAGGGACAAAACCAGAACCAGATATAGTAGTAAATAAAAAGGAGCATTTGCATATTGTTTGCGAACCCAGACACTGTTTAGTGAAGAAACCACTCACAAACTGTCTTTTTGATGTAACTTCAGCCGGGCTTGTTTTTCTTTCTACAGTGATCATTAGTGCTGCTGGTCAAGGCAGTGGGCTTATCAGTTCTGCACCCACACAATATCACTATACAGCTGCACTACCTTTGGACAAATTGTAAATAAATAAAAATAAAATAAAGTCTTCTGACAAGAAAACCACATTAGAAACGTGTCGGTACCATAAAAGCATCCTTTTTGACCCCTCAGCATATATCAGACTGTTCACTTCAGGGTATCACTGCAGCAGTTAGTCTGTGTTCAGTTAAATCTACCGATTAACTCCTGATTCACATTTTATTGGGTATAGATCAGTGCGATTCATTTTTAAAATCAAAATAATCACACCTTTGGCCATGATTCTTAAATTGGCTTTTTTTTGGTGAATTCCTTTTTAGTGGGGCCCAAAAGGAGCTACTACCCCTAGCCACTAGCCCCCTAATGCTTCCATCACCGGCCCTACTCCCAGTTCGCTCACAGCTCACAGCTCACAGTCATAGTGTTACTTCATTGCACTGGGCTGTTTAGGCAATGCACATTTACAACAAAATCTTTAAAGGTCTATTCTGTAGTTAGTTCAATGGATGTATATTTTATAATGAGTTATTTCTCAAAATTTCTACAAAAATATGAGACCATTTTTTGTCAATTAAAAGCTGTTTTGACGATTGTAGTCTGTAGCACGCCTTTAGGAACTGTGTCCCTATAGTTTTATATAATTCTCTACTCGTGTGTGCTGCACTCTGCACACACATTGTACAGTGAGGCCTACTTTAAGATTAAGGTTACCCCTGTAGGGCATTAGACCTATCCTTCAATGTCGCATGGGGCAACCAGTGCAGCTCCCGGGGACCCATCATATTGTAGATGTTTTGGGTTGATGGGGGAAACCGGAGTACCTAGAGAAAACCCACCCACACACGGGGAGAAACATGCAAACTCCACAAAGAAAGTGCTAGCCCTTGTGCATGGTCTGGGACTCAAACCCCGGACCCTCTTGCCGTGAGGCTCTCTTCTGCGTTGCTCTGTCTCCAGCTGGTCACCCTCTGCAAAAATTTGGGCAAAAACAGATGATGCATTTAATCATAAAGTAATCTTTTTTTTGTATTTTTATTAATCGCATGAGTTAACGTTAACTTGTTTGGGCTTGATGTTTTGACCCCTGAGTTCTATAAGACCAAAATAACAAACTGTAAAGTGCTGAGAAAGACCATTTTGAACAATGTCTGGGGAACCTCAAATGATTTAAATCCTCATAAAATCATCAGCTTTGGTTTAGTGCACTTAGCTATTTGACCAAAATAGAAATGTCTAGCCATACAAGCCATGACAAGTACTGAGCAAACACAAACATGAAATAGGCTCTAGATTAAATCAATTCAAGATAAAAATGCTTATGACTGTAGAAGCTCATGTACCATGTATCAGTGGTGCCTGTACCAAATTTGAGAACCAATGTAAGAACATATTCAGTATGGACAACCATTCATATTTCACAGCTCGGCACTGTCTTGGCACATGGAATAGATAACAAAATGCATTTTATCAATATAAAATATATATATATATGTTCAAAATAATATTAATAATACATAATAACAATACATAATAATACATAATGGCCGATACTAATCAATCAAAAATAAGATTTTAAAAGAATACATAGACTATATAATCATACATCAAATTAGTTTTGTTGTTATGCATTAGAAGAGGAGTGCATATGTTATTTATTAAAGGGTTAAGGTTTGCCGGTCTGTTTCTACCATACATGTGTAGCACTGATGTGACACTAGGCATAGAGAAGGGCTAGCAGGTACTAGGCTGGGAATGACCAAGGCTAGGGGTGAACGTGGACTGGGTCAGAAGACTAGATGCGACTGCTGGAGCTGGTGGTCAGTAATTAATAATAAAAACAGACACAGGTTGAATAATATTTGGTGCCGTTAATAACCAGGAAAAAGAACCCATTATCATCAGTGTTATTGTGCATGTTCTATTATTGTCTTAGTGCATATAGGACAATTTATTGAAGCTCATTAAACAGATGCAACTATTATGTAACCTGTATAATTACATGTAAAGGTCCACTGGAACACATGGTTTGCCTAATTACGCATATTTGTTTTGTCAGGCCCATGTTAGCTCCATGGTGAGTGGGTTAAGGGTAGACCATGTTTTAGGGGACACTGTGATGTATAATAATATCTCAACAAGTTATGAAATATGAACATGATGTGTTTGTCTCTACCTCTAACCCAGCAAAAATGACATTTTAATAACGTATGTGAATCAGCCAACTCTATGTCCTCTATGGCCTGACCTTACTGTATTTAGAACATTGTTTTCTGAATCAGGTGAAGTAGCAATGACAACAGTGACACTGCCATGCACCTGCACCTTGGCCAAAGTACAGTAGTTCTCCCAAAAATCAGTGTGATGGCCCATAAGAGTAGACAGTATTCCCCTTGGACTGCACTGGACACTGTGTATTTTGCCATTGGCTGGTGGCCAGGACTGCAGTTTGCTCCTTCTTGACAAAGCAAGCGCTCAACTGAGATACCATTATCTGCAGTGGCCAGTACCCAAGGTGTGCCATGCTCTGGAGTGTGGAGGGAGTGTTGCTTATTTTGGGATATTGGCCTGTCCGGAGTCGTCACCTTCCACCAGGGCTGCACACAGGCACAAACACATGTATGGACGAGTAAAGGGCACCACAAAGGGAGTTGAGTCACTAATGCAACGTTGGGCCTCGGGTTGGTCAAGTGTGAAAATATTTCTCTTAGTTGAGGTGGCAGAGCATGCATTCTGCCATGGACTGCAACATTAGGGCATTTGCAAAGTACAATCCTCTAATGCAATGGGCCTTTGGTTTATATTTTTAAAGCGTACTGCATTTACAGTAATTCATTCTCCGTAGATAATCTCGTGCTTAAGCAGGACTTGTCCCTTGATAGCTAAGTTTTAAAAGAGCAGCATAAAGCCTTTAATGAAATACTCACATATCTGGGGAATAGCTAAACAAGCATTATCTATTTAAAACGTCGCACATAATCACACCATCATCATGTTGCCGTTCTTCACCTGTGTCAGATCTCGGCCAAGAACTCTTTCCAGTACTGAGCCACATGGGATTAAATTTGCGTTGTCAGTTAGCCAGGTTAAATAAGAATAATTCAGAACGAGTTACTATAGCAACCGTAACACGAGCCTCGTCTTAATAAAGCTGGAAGTTGTGGGATTGTAATTAGCTCGGTCCCAAAGGAGACGGGAGGCAGCGGTTCCATACCAGTGCTTATTTTCACCAGACAGCTACTGCCACAGTCTCACTTTGAGTCACTGATCAGAGGGCTTATATTACATACAGTCACAGATTTGGAACATGGAAACCACAATACAACTGGTTGTAACCTGCATGTATAGGTGTGTATAGACCCTTTCAAAGTTTGTGAACAGAAAGTTCTAAATTATGGAATGGAAGCAACTGGACGCAAGACAGTGATACATTTTCATGGGAGAAATTAGAATTAGCCACAAAGTTTAGCAAATTAAGATGGTTTGACAAATGCCAACCACTCTGCTACATGTAGGTGATGTCAGAGCCTGGTTAGGAAACATTAGTGACTGTACCTTTACATATGTGTGTTTAATGGACACATTAGTATACAGGTAGAATTTGGCTGGTTTTACTGGACAAGTCCTTAAAGAAGTGTTGACGACCACGATTCTATCCCTCACCAGAAATCTTACTTTTTTGCAAAGTTGCTCCAGTCACCTCTGTTCCATATGACACACATTTTATTGTTACAGGTTATTTGAAACTATGGCATGATAGATCGTCTGTAACTACTACAGATAATTTTGGCCTATATTTGTCTAGTGACCTACTTTTCATGATGCATTGAGGGAAATGTTAAGAGCACAATACATCTTCATTCACTGGACATTGTATAGTGCACTATAGGGATTAGGGAGGACGTTCGAGCACATTGACTGTGTTTAAACTGTTTAATTAAGGTAAAAATAAAATTTTGCATCATTAAAATAAACTGCCACTTAATACAATATCAACCACACATTGTCATTTTGTCAATAGTGCTTCCCCTGAGAATCTATCATATATTCAACACTTATAGTCATACATCCCAGCCCACGATCTTGCTGTCTTTCTTCTATGCTCATTAGCAGTCTCCTCTTCCAGTGCGCGTCACTCCATCCCGACTCATTTCTTAGTCAGATGGGGTTTTGCAGGAGGCAGAAGGTCACAGAAATGTCTGCCTTACATACAATCACTGCTCTGGAGAAGGATTCTCCCCCTTTATGGTCTCACATGAGAACGCATGCATTATTAAGTACCCCATTCTCTTTGATTTGTCACTTCTGATATATCCTCTATATGTGAGACTAAATGATTCTTTTTGGTCAGGCTAGTTCTAAATATTTATTTGGGGGTGTTTTGTCTTCATTAGAGTAGTCATAATGGTTTCACAATCAATCACTTACACTGTAATTACATGTAAACACATGTATTAGTTGCTGTGGTGAATATCATTTTTACCCAAAATGCATTAATGTCCAAACTCTAACCACTGCCTAGTCATTGACCCTATCTCACAATTTGATGATCATGAGTTATACCCACTGTTATCTCATAATAGAAATCGAATCCCAAATCCATGTTACTTTACTGATGCCCTGTGCTTACAATTATTATCTTTGGCGTTATCTTGCAATGCAAAAACACGAGCCCTTTCAAATATCTCAGTTTGTTTGCATTGGGTTCAGAACATGTCCTGCACTGTAGTATATGATGTGTTTGGTCTGACATGCTGTGATTTTGCTCTGTACTCCTTGTAATCATGGCCATCCAGCCAAAAAAAAAAAGTTAATTATACCTCAGTCCTCAAAGCAGACTGAATGAGAGGGCGGACAAGTAGGTAAGGCTAGCAGAGGTTCTACCATACCGCCTCCAAACTCTACTCCAAAGGCACAATCAATAGTCCTGCTTCTGTTTGCACTGGCTCAGACAGCCACCGTATGACCCCAGGATAACCACAGATAAGCTGTCACACACTGCACTCACTCCATACAATGATAATAGCATAGCAAACATAGTCAGGCATATGTAATTGTGGGGTTGTAAATGGTGTCACCTGTTTTTGTGAGAATCGGATCAAAGTCAAATTGTAAAAGTTTCAAATGTTTAAGGGCGGTTTGAAAATGTGCTGCTAGATTTATCACTTTTAAAAGTATACACTTTAGTCACTTTGCAACATTCACAAACCACATCTAAATCCAGTCATGTTATCACACCAAAATACTACTTTTATAATTTATGTACATTTTATCAGTGGCTGTATGCTGCTCACATCTTTCTGTCTTGTCATGCTAATCCCAGTCAGACTCAGTGATCAGGTTTGTGGACCTTGACTATTTGTACAATCACACAGTTAGGCATATGATGACATGATGATATGGGACAGGTGATTAATTAATTTTCCAAAGAGAGACTTTAACCCTTGCTGCTATCCTTTATGGAAAGTCCACCTAGGTGACTTTTAATATACTAAAAATCTGTGTTTTAGCCTGACTTGATCTTGTCTCTCACTCTGGTTGAAGCCTGTAGTTGAAAATGGACCCTTGACAATCATGCTGTTTACTTTGACAATACTGTAGCTCATTAAAAAGCACTCACGCTGCTGTTCTTCATGCATTTCTGCTTCCACCTGTACAGTTAGCTTAGAGGTGGTTCATGTGGACACTTGGATAAAACGCAAAACAGCCTAAGCTTGCTGATTTTTTTAATGCAAATATTTAAATACATTTTTACAGATGTGTATGTTGATTGTTCTGTATATATAAAAATCGATATATAAAGCATCTGTAAACGCAATCATTACAATTACATTAACAATTAGACAGGGTGTATTCACACTAGAAAAGTCCTTTGGTCCAGTTGGTAGCTCCAAAGGTAGCAGGTGTGAATCTGTGAATACACCCCAAGACCAAGTTTAGAGAGTTAGTCAAACAGGGAATATTCTGCAAGAACATTTTGAGAAGTTGCCTCAGTTCTATATTTTGTTGCTCATCACATATGACCATGTTAAGGTTGAAGAATATAGTAGAACATCCACACTCAGTTTATTATGGGCAAACAATACTGCAATATATGCAAACTCCACACACAGGTCAATCCCATAAAGTCGCAAGTGCTATAATGCATACATGAGTTTATGGACTCTGGTCTTATAAAGTCTAAATGTCTCTCCATTTTAACCACTGTCCACAAATAAACACTATAATAATAATTCTTTTTTCTTATATAGGGCTTTTCTAGACACCCAAAGACACATTTTCATGCATTATTCATTCATTCACTCTGGTGGTGGTATGCTACTTGTGTAGCCACAGCTTCCCTGGGACAGTCTGTCGGAAGCGTGGCTGCCATTCTGCGCCTACAGCCCCTCCAACCACCAAACAATCAACAACATTCATTCATAGGCAATGAACCAATAAATGTATGAATAAATCTATGCATAAATACACAACCTGAATGCATTAAGGCACTTGCGACTTCATGGCATTGACCTCTGTGTGGAGTTTGCATATATTGCTGTGCTTTAGGTTCTATCCAAAAATATGCAGTATCAGTTGCCCATAGTAAACCAAGGTATGGATTTTCTACTACATTCTTCAACCTTAACATACAATAAAGTGTCTTGTCCAGGGACACAACAACAGTATGCGATCGGGCGGGGATTCGAACCGGCTACGCTCTGATTGAAGGGCGATCCTACCCACTGCGCCACTGCTGCCCCAAGAGTGTGCCGAGCGTGTGTGTTATCACCAGCCGGGCAGCCGAGTTAATTGGCTTCAGCTGAGAGGAGAGGCAAGACAATAGCTTTAAACATACTCATACATGCAGTATCAGTGAAAACTCCCATTGAGACTTAATACACCACACACAAAGATATGGAGCGTGCTGTCGAGTCTTTATTTAGTAGCCGGGCTTACACCGGTTTCTGCAGGGTGCAGTAACAAACTTTTTATGTCACTGTAGGATATACATGGATCAGGGTTAATGGGTACAATGCATTGAAAAATTCTGATCATGTGTTTCTGGGTAATCTTTGTGCCTCTACATGCTGACAACTTCCACCTCCTTTACTACTTCATCTTCCAACAAGATTATATTTTTTACTGGCTTTTTTGTTGGTTGGCAAGAACACTATTTTTGGAAGAATTCTGTATATTTGTAAGATAGAAATACAGCTGATTCTAACCTCAGCCACAAGGGGAAGGAGCATTTATCCCTTAACTAAAGCAGATCCCACCAATCCAGCATACCATTATTACCTCGTGTTTAATATACAGCTTCCAATTCAACAAACTGTGATGCAATGTGTTTTATCAGAACCTGAAAAATAGTAGCATTTTGAGTTAGAGAAGATATGTTGGATTGTGCTTCACTGGCCATCTTTTGCTACGTGTATCACCTGCCAATAGTTGACCACTCTTTTTACCTCATACACCACACACCAGAAACACCTCCCAACAGTTGGAGTTTTGGAGATGCTCTGTCAGCAGTCATGCCATCTATCTATCCTTATCTAACTTACTCAAATACATCAACTTTGAGAACTAAATGTTCACTTGCTGCCTAATGCTGTAGGTTCCAATCCCTCAAAGAGATCATCTTTGTTATTCACTACTCACCTTCACTCTCACAATACTTCAAGTCCCCCTTTTCAAACAAAGATTCTTTTAACAGACACACACATACACGCGCATACGCATGCTCACACACGCACACACACGGGACACTCTGTTTCCCATAGTTTCTCCTCAGCCATCACTGTAGTCATGGGTGCACACTTGGCTACTGCTAAAGCAACTTCCTCTCCAACAAACATTTCTCCAGTATTCACCTCACAATCACCGCTCACCACTTCAGACGTGTTATGCCAGCGTGTGTGACTTCACGATGACGTCATGCCCAGATTACATTTTTTTTGCCCCAAAATAATTATATCGGCGAAACAACACTAGTATGGAATCACGTTGGTCTGCGTCCACGTCTGCAGATCCTAGCTGTGAACAAGATAACGCAAAAACAAAATGCCGGATCAGTTTCCACATTTGCACACAGGTACATATCATAAAGATGCAGAACTGTATCAATTTGGGTACTTCTATGATTAATATTAATTAATTAAATTAATTAATTACGGGCCAAAATTGTGAATGCAATAATAAAAGTCTTTTTCAACTTTTGCACACAGGTACATATCATGAAGATGCACAACTGGTGTGAGTTTGGTACATCTACGATTAATGACAATTAACTAATTCACAAATTAATGCCCAGACATACATTTATTGAGGCAATAATCCTGCTGAACATAAACAAAATTGCATGAATTTTTGCACAGTGATCCAGGCTAGTGTATATTTAATGTACATAGGCACATTACAGAGGTCAAATTAAGAATGCCTCTATAGCGCCCCCATGTTTATGACCCCTATGGGACCCTGGACACACTTACTTTGGCAGAGAGCAACGAACCTTGGTACAGTGTTTCTCCACAGTGTACCCAACATAAAATATTATTATGACCCCGCCCTACAACAAACAGGAAGTCGGCCATTTTGAATTGAATTTGGGAAGTCAGTTATATTTGACAGCCTCTAACGTGCACATACTTTGCCCGATTAGGCTCAAACCTTAAACACCTAATTACCCCCCGGGCCTGAACACATCTGATCAATATTATGGCAGTTACCTCTATAGCGCCCCCTATAGACTGAAAGAAGTATGTGAAGAATGTTTTTGCCAAATTTTGTAAAATTCCCTAAAACTACAAACATCCAGACAAATCAAAAAGTCAAATAGACCCTTCCCATGTTTGTCATAGTTTGGGGGGCGTGGCCTCTTAATTGCTCATTAACAATATTAAAACCCTTAGAAATCATACAATGTTTGATTAAGGTGCCTGTTAGTGACAGTTGTAGCAGACGTATAGGACAGACGTATGGTGCCGTTTCACCCATATACACCTTGCTGTCGGGGATGACAGCACAGGCCTAATTAAGATATGGACAGTTATTGTGTTAATTATCTGAGGGAGGGGGCTCAGTGTTTAAAGGGGTGCCAGAGATGATGAGTTTTAGCTTGGACTATACAATTTTAAATACTGTTTTGACTATTATTTTTGCTGAGCACTATTTTTGCACCTTAGGAAGGACGAGCACAATAAATCAGATCAAAACATAATTTACAACTCCGTCATTTGGTTCCTTTGGAATACAAACCACATAGCTATTTTAGGTATTTGCAGACTTTCCTTTAAAGGAGACATATTATGCTAAACCCACTTTTCTTACCCCTTGGTACCATTTTTTATGCATTACGGGTCTCTATTGGACCAAAAAACATGATGTAAAACCATCCGGTGGCTGCA